>NJDC01028720.1:0-13278 GCA_002245475.1 Calephelis virginiensis | reverse complement strand
TAAATCTGTATTTGTATGAAAAGCGTGTGGTTGTTTATATGACGGCGTGTTTGTATGAAAAGATTAACGACTGTGGAGGAAGCTAGATAAGTAGTTTAAAACCTAATTAATCTGCTGTTATAATGAGTCAAAGGGCTAGACTCACTTTGATTAATTTTGTGCATATCCCAACATTGTTGTATGAAAGCGAGAGTAGGGTATGTCAAAAGAAGCATGAGAGTGGAATAAATGCTGTCGAAATGAAAGAACTACAGAAAATCTGTGATATTTCGCTCGTCGACCGCATACGTTACAGTGAGATCCGAGAAATAGTGGGATTGAAAGAAAGTGTTGGTATTAAAATGTCAAAGGCCATGTTCCGTTGGTTCGGATATATAGAAAGAACTAGCTGTTACCCGCGGCTTCGTCCGCGATAAATTGAGATGTAAGCTATCCTATCTCTCAAGTTGGATCGAACTGCACATGGTGTGCGAATTTTATTATAATCGGTTAAGTGGTTTAGGAGTCTATTAAGGACAAACATTGTGACACGAGATTTATATATATTAGATGACAGATTAAAGATTGACAACGCAGACATACAATGCAGATGTGGATAGCTGTAAGAACTATCGCTCGGGTGTTATCCTAAAGTATACCACCTTCCGATAACACCCGAGCGATGTTATCCGAAGGTAGTAGCATGAGTCAAAACCAGCGTGTTTGTATGAAAAGGGTAGTTAATGTGGAGGAAACCAGGCAGGTCAGCTAGGATCGTTACGTTTGGCACTCGATATTCTCTGCCTATGTCGTAGGGAACTTGACGTGAAGATATATATATGAAATGAAATGAAATAAAATTTATTTATTTGCGGAATATGTGTGTTTAAAAGTTGTTACAGAATATTTATTCATACCAACTTATTCTACAACATTGTGTTATGCTAATATCTAACTTAATTAAATATATTGTATTTTTATTTTTATTATTTATAAATTTTAACATATAAATTCGTTTAAATATATTAACTACTAGGTTATCCCTTATTATTACTTTTTTTATGACATTGGAAGGCAAACAAGCAGACGGATTTCTTGATGTCAAGAAATTCACGCCGCCTAGAGACACCAAGGGTGGTAATGGTGCATCGCCAACCTGAGGCCGGGATCTTAGGCCTCGAGCAAAAGCAAGTTTACCGGCTACCTTACCCTCCGAACCGGACCACGTCATGACGTTATGGCGGCAGGAATAAGTAAGGCGGTGGTACCAATCCGGGCGAGTCGCTGCTAAACTCTACCACCTAGTCAGATGTCACGGTGCTAGTGACGGTGAACCTATGCTCGCCTTTTGTGAGCTGCTTGGCAAAGAAGGCAGATGGTCTATTCTACAAAGGAGCCAGGGCCAACACGGGGAGAAATTTAAGCAAAATTTTACTCTTGCACATATTCAGGCATAACACCCCACTACAAGACAGCAACTCTCTTTTTTAACTTAATTTTTTAAGACCACAGTTTTCCCTTAATATTAGTAGAGGCGTATACTCATTTGCCATCTTATCCCAAAAAACACAAGCCAAGACGATAATAGTTAATTATTTGCCACCAAAAACTATTAACAATAAAGAAAAACATTATTTCGTTATTCATAAGACTTGACCTTTATCCAAAACAAAGATGATTGATTTAAACTGTCTGGGATGTATGATTTACATAATATTGTGTTATGTAAATACTGACTGGAATTTTATTCAAATAGACTTCAGATATTCTCTATGTTTTAATTATTATTTTACCTACATTTGAATTTTTGCGTAAAAAATTTAATAAAAGACTTAGACCTTGTAACATAACTGGTGAGCTATGTTTTAAAAATGAAACTTAAATATTCTACTAAAAAATACATTAGAACGCTAATACGTTATATCCATCTTGGTATAATCATAATTTTAATAAAAACTACGTCTGACTCTAATAATAATGTAAATTTCCTTTTCACTAGACCTTTATTATTTAACAAAGAGAAATTAAAGTAGACAAATGATTTCGAACGGAGGTGCTTTATACATATGTACAAATGTAAAAAAGAGCTGTAAATTTTTAAAGCTTGAAATATTAAATTTTTGAGATGTGATGATCCCATCGCTTCTAGTGCAATCGAGTATATTAAAATATTTGACATTGCCACCAGTACAGTCAGTCAGTCAGACTAGATAGTCGTTTCTTGCAACAAAACCAGTATTGGGATTAGGATCAGGATTAGGATTGAACCTGCTTTTATTTCTCTGTCCCTATAAATTCAGCGATCGTCATTGTGTAGTTTTTTGTATTTTGATTAGCTGCTAAAATTACACCTAAAACTTTAGATCTTTGCCTTATAACATAGATATATAGGAAACGCGTATTTTTATGATCAAAAAATGCTACCAATTTCTACTTGGAAAAACTAAGCAATAGTAAAGTAAAACTAAAAGTGAATATCTGTTTTTCTCGGTCAATCCATCACGAATGAACCGATAGAAAAATTTCGCAAATGTTCTTATTGTATTACTTTTGTCAAAAGGTAGTTCATTACAGAAGAAAAAAAAATATTTTTGCGGTTTATTACAAAAAGATTTTTATATTTATAATTACGACAGGACAACATCTTTCAGGTTAACTAGTCCTCTTATTAGTATAAATTAATGCGATACATTGTGTTTTTAAAAACATTAATAATGAAGATTCAAGTTCCGTGGGGAAATTTTCAATTCTTTTCCTTTCTTTCTTTCTTTAAAATTTATAGAAATTTAACCCAAGCACAGGGCAAGTGCTAAAATAAAAATATATTAATAATGAAGTTTTTTATCAAGTGTCAACCACGAATTGTGTAAATTAAATCGAAGAAGGAAATCAGCATGGTTACCTATAGTGAAAATATTTCCCAACAATGGTTGCTGACAAAAGTTTGAATATCCAGACGATTTTTTTTCCGATTAAAAAAAATTCAGACAGATAGATCAGGATTTCTACATAAAAAAACTGCCCTCGTCTATATTGATAAATCTAAATCAATTTAAAATTAAAATGATGTAGTCTCTGTCATTTGCAATTCATTTATTTTTATATGAAAAACATCTCTAGTATTCAGTCATTGAACTCTTTCAAGACGATAAGCGTCGAGAATACTAAAGTACTTTACTATAACGACTACGGATATACATGAACATGAAGAACGTAACTCTCATATTTGTCCGCAATTTAACTTTATGAAAAATATATTCGAGAAAAAGTTGTTTATTAAACTTAAATGCGACCGTCCATCAAAAATCTACTTTGAATTTTTTTTCATGAATATTTTAGTCACATTTGTGTTTTGGTATGTTTATTTTAATAATCATACAATACATTTACAAATACATTACATTTATACAATACATTTTCATTCAAAATGCGTTAATAAACTTATATAACGTACCTACCTTCGTATATGCTTGTCATTCCAAAAAGTGCAAATTTCTAATCACAACACAGTTTTAAAATTAATAATTCAATTTTTTTGATCATACTTTCTTGGAAAGTTTTAGTATGGAACTAATATTAAAAAACATTATTTTTATAGTTTATGCAACCACTGGTCATATTATTGAAGTTCGTGCTACGAAAGTTCTACCAAGTTGTAAATTCTCGTAGCGTGTGCCCTACGTAGCGCGCAGATATCTACTGAAGCTACGCGAGTGCTACGTTATCGTCTATAGAAATATGTTCGTATATTACAAACAGAAAAACTCTGGTACTCACTGAAACTTGTGTTATTATTTATAGAATAAGTTGTTTTTGACTTTTATAAATGTGTACAACAGTACAGTCAACATCATAATTTTATCAGTCTTTCAATTACCGTGAAGCCGTTTTTTAATATGTAATTCATGAATATCCCGGACACTTTTTTTACGTTAAAAATAGAAACAGAATGAAATTATGAAATATATGATATCTAAATACAACAAACATGCTTTTGGAACCTGGTATTGATTTTAAGTTTTTTGCATTAGGTTGCTGGTTGCTTTATCCTTCAAATTGGAACAGTACAATGGAAAATACTGACATTATGACAGCGCTATCATTCTGATTGAGGTTGCAAGAGTTTTCCTTCTAGTATTATAAAGTAAGTATCTTCTCGCGCGAATCCTCTAAGAGGTTAGCGAAGGTTTAAGCAGGGCCCTTTAGTATCGGGGGACGAATAGTGCTACGGTGTCCTCGAGCCGTCATAAGAGGCGACTAAACCGAGGTTGGGGCTGTGTGTCAAGTGACCGGGGCTCAATTGGCTTGAAAAGTAGCTTGGGACGAGAGGCAGCATAGCATGGTGTTATCCTATGCTGCTGTCATTAAACACCAGAAGATTGCGTTTTCCGAGCGGATGAGACTTCGGACAGGTGTGAGGGTGACAGCTGTGCATTCTTTCGAGGCAGTCACCCGATACGCACACAGGATGGTCTCTGAGTGATTTTACCTGGTAAGAGTCAGATATAATTCCCCTCTTCCCCCGAATGTGGCGGGAATCCCTGAGGATTTCCACTAGTTGAAAAAAAAGGTCAGGAAATCTGGAAGACAGGGCATCTATGATAAGCTGTAATCCCTCAATATGGTAGATATCAAACCTTGCAAATACTTAGAAACGTTGTTTTTATTCGAGTATTGAAAACATTAATTCCAAATTGCTTAACCCAGTAACGGACCCGTCGCCTGATGGAGTCAACTTTTACACCGGTCCATTAGACATAACAGTCACCTAGTGTTACAAATTATACAATGTAAGTCCCAAAGTAGTTAAATTATTTTCTTTATATTTCACAAATAAATCTAGTACTTTTTCTTACAGTATACTTTGTTTAACAAATAGACGAAGTATTACTTGCAAAACGTTATGTCAAAGTAACACTTACACTTTGTTTAATACCTTACTTTACTTAAAGACTTATTTTCAGACTACACAAGGTACGTACATTAGAACGGTGAATACGTACGTATATTAGAACGGTAATAGTAAAAGTTACTTGATTATGCAATTTTAATTAATTAAATACTTTTTTTATCTGTGTGGAAAAAAGAATATATAGTTAACATAAAATGTTAAATAAAGTGAATTGTGGAAAAGCACAAAGGTTAAAGGTTAAAATAAGTATACAGTAGAATTCCACTGAGAGCCGAAGGTTGAATATAATTATTAAATTAGTTCCTTAAGAAATGAATGTATGTACACATGGCTAGTACTTGTTAGAGGTGAGACATGAATATTGGATTAGGTGCAGGGATTAGATATATCATGGGATTAAGTCGCACCTAATCCAAATATATCACATTATCGTTCCACGGACTCCACATAATCCCGTTCCCTCACAGACTATAACATATTAAATCCAATACCTACCTAATCCGCTGCAAGGAACATTTAATGCACGTTCCAAAGTATTTGTATGGCACTGATCCGTGGACTTTAATTAGTCCAATGTAATCAATTAAATACGTATCTATAGTGTTATATTAATAATAATATAATTTGTTACGTGGTTACGTGGTTATTGAAGGTGTTTGGATTAATTGTTTATGTGGATTAGGAACAGGTGGAACGAATCCCTAATTTACCTAATCTGACAGATCCGACCCGATGCTCTAGTACTTGTAAACATTTATAAACACCGAAGTAAAGTCAATACATACTAGCATACTATCTCAGCTTCGCGCGTGTGGACAAACTTTTGTTATTATAAGAGTACATGAAAAACCTTCCTCTCCAATTACTCTATCTATTCAAAAAGCCACATAAAATACGCATAAAACACACTTCCTGAGTTTTGAATATTTACCTTATGTTAGTCCCGCATTAAGGGGAGACCCTTGACCTTGTATTTAAGGCCAACATTAAATGAACTTAGCAAATATTTAATCTGGCGATAAAAACCAAATATAAGTATAATTGTATTATAATCTTTAGGTTATTTATTTCCTACAATTTTTCTAACATTTCAATTTCTTGTATCTCCTGATTGTTTGAGACTGCTTTTTGCGATATGACCGCCACATTTTTGTGTATATTTTATTCATATAAATTTATATAAATTAATGCCCATTTCCCTTTGTCGTACCATTATGCGTGAACATATGGACCGATACAGATGTGGAACGATTCTTGTGAAAAAAAATGGAGACATAGCAGGGAAAATAGGAAAAAAATACTTTATTTTTTCATACAAAAAAAAAACAAACTTTACATACAAACTTTATGTATCTGTTAATTTTTAAGCGATACGAAGTTCACTGTGTCGGCTAGTTGCACAATAAATAATAAATAAATTAAACAACTAAATAAGCATACTATTCCTGTTTTGGGTCAGGCTCTTTTGCAGAATAGACCACTACCTTCCTGCCAGGCAGCTCGTTAAAGGCGGGCACAGCTTACCATCAATAATACTGTAATATCTGACTAGGTGGTAGAGTTTCGCAGCGATTCGCCCATATTGGTACCACCGCCGTACCTATTTCTGCAACCATAACCTCAGCGCTTGCCATTAACGTATTCCGGTTTGGAGGATAAGTAAGCCGGTAAAGTTACTTTTGCTTGGGGCCTAAAATATCTGTTTCAGGTTGGCTACGCAACATTATCATCTTTGGTGTCTCTAGGAATTAGGAATCACGACCAATCACTATTCGTCTGCTTGTTTGCCTTTGATAACAAAAAACTACTGTCATAACAAGTAAACTTAGCAATAAAAATTAAAAGTGACAAAAAAACCATCAACTGTCACAACATATCAATAGCCATTATGAGCAATTTGCGAAGTTGTGGATGTTTTCCCTAAGATTTATCGGAAATAGCTGTCCGAAAAGTTTTCTTGGCGTGAAGAAACCATTAGCTGCTACAATAATATACATCGATATAATTGATATCATAAAAGAAACCATAAAAAGTTATGACATATTTTATTAGAGTTGTCGAAATCTATTGTAGCAAATGCATTATTTATTTTATGTGTATTAGAATGAAATAATGCTTGTCCATTAAGATGCTTATGACAATAAATATAATTAATGTTATAGATTACATCAACTACTCATTCCTTAAAGGTCGGCAACGCATCTGTGATACTTCTGGTGTTGCGGATGTCCGTGGGCGGAGGTGATCACTTTCCTTCAGGTGACCCACTTGCTCGTTTGCCTCCTCTTCTATAAAAAAAATCTATAATACAAGACTACTCGTATATGCTATGAAACTACTGTCACTTGATTAATATCCCTTCCTACTCCTGTAGTCATAACGATTGTGTTGTGTTCAGATCCAGAGGGTAGAAAACCAGGTAGACTTGCATATTAGGTACAGCATCCAGTTCGTTGAACAGCGACGGACCGATAACATTTATGGTGCCTATAGGCTAGTTATTTCTTGTGGCAAGGAGAGTGCTGTATTTGTTAGTTATTGTAAATACTAAAAAAAAAATTTAAAGAATAATACTAAAATACTTGTATTTTCTTCCACTTTTCGTTCCGAATATTCGACTTTTTTGATACGATTTAGGCCCGATATGTTTTGAATAACTTTTCTTGATATCAAAAGATAACGAAAAAGGATACCAAAATCTAATGCGTAAAATCTATGGCCTCTGTGGTATAGCGGTCTGATACTTTACTTTTTGAGGTCCTGGATTCGGTCCCTGCGTCGGGCAACAAAAAATAGAAAATTTGTATTTTCAGTTTGCTTTAAAAACAACATTGCTCGGTATTGGATATTTGCCCGGTTGGCGATAGGCTTGTCAGGTAGGTATCACATTGTGGGATTTTATATCTTCGACGAGTCGTGGGTGCCCTGGTTGTGCCTCTGCCTGACTCTTCGAGAATACTTAAAGTTTACCACCTACTCAGTATTTAATCCATCCATCCATACAGAATGTAACTTGATGTGTAATAGCGAAATTTCGGTTTGATATTCTAAAATGTATGAGGCAGACGTGAGACTTCGATACCTCAAACATTACCTACCGCATAAGAAGACGATATATGTCGTGATCGCGATGCCAATGCCTAATTCAACGTTCAGAATAATCTATTAATTTTTAACAGTCTCCAAAAAGGACGAGGTTATCAATTCGATTATGTTTTTATTTTGGAACATTTGTAACAGTTTCCGAGGGTAGTGTCAAGTGTCACCGAAACTGGCGTATGTTTATGAAAAGAGTAATGAATTTAGAACTTTTTCACAGTGCGAGCCACATGGACTCATCTTGGTAATATTTTACATCAAATGTTCTTAATTGGATTACCTTTACTGCATATTGTTGCATGGGTTGAATTTTCAGGGCCTTAAAAGTGCACCACGGAGAGTATTTACTCTTTGCTGCACCTCACAATTTTTAGGACTTAATCTTGAATTTAATTAACACCTATTATTACACCTAAATTTTTTTTTAGTGAGCTTAAGTAAATCAAATACAATGTATACAAGACTTTGTATTACACAACCTTATCTTACATCAATATTCTTAATTAATCAGAAATATTTGCTGGTTATTACTTATAATTTTGTATATCTATTTATTTATTTCTATAGAGACGTTTGGTTTAATATGTTTATAAATAACTAGCAGCACTAGTTTAGTGCAGGTGGTCAAATTCTGCTATTGTACAATATGTAAACCTTCCTCTCGAATCACTTTATTTATCTGAAATACCACTAGTACAGAAGTACGTAGTGAGGTACCTTTTAAATTTGTTCTTTCCAGAATATCATAGTATAATACTGTTTGGATGAATAAGTTTTGTTTTAGTTTACTTGTGTTTGTTAGTTTCCATATCTAAATAGACACATTATATTTTGATTATGTAGTATTTTAGGGTAATTTTTTTACCGTGGATTGGCGATATCTTATCGTATAGTAACAGATGTTTTAGTAATTAGTTTTCTAATTTAATTGCATTCTTAACTAAATAATAATATATTACATACTAATGAATAAAAAGGCTGAGAAAAATATTACGACTTTGTCGGCAGTCTGCTACTGCAAAACGGCTGCGACTTTTGAGCAGCAATGAGACAGAGATTAAAAATGAGCTTCATGTCAATATAAAAACTTCCTTTCTCTTTAAATTATTTTTGATTTTTATGTATCCCACGCCAAGAGTAACTGCTCATGCTACTCTACCCCTGGAAGATCCCGTTCTTTTAATGTGGAATTACCATTGTTGGTAATTTTGGCCTGAATGATTTTTCGGCAACATTCAAAGCTGAAAATTTTGATCCTACAATTTCTAAATGTGAGTTTACGAAGATATCCCCGAAGGGTTAGTTCTGCCTAACTGCATAACCAGATTACCTACGATTAGCCGAAGCCATTAAGTCCCACAATATGATAGATGGCAATCCTGTAGCTAACCGGGCACTTATCCAATCCCGGGCAAGTGGCAACGTTACTTTGGTTAGATAATTGAAATTTTAAATTTTTCATTTGTTTTTTTTTCGTTGCCCGGCCTTGAGATTGAACTTAGATCTCAAGAAGTCATGTCCGATGCCGGATGGTTAGACCATAGAGACGATGTATATTTCTAAAATTTCGAAAAAAAATTTACGATAGAGGTTCTATAACTTGAGATACAGTTGAAGTTCACAGGATTTGCCGAAGTTCAGAAAAAATGTAAAGACAATTACGTATTCCTACTCTTTATCTGAGGTGAAATTAGAAAAGAGAAAGTGTATGTTCCATTTTAACTTCAAAATTGCTGAACTGATTGTAATATTTAAAAAAATAGATTAAACTTAGGAAAAGGACGTAGGCTACATTTTATCTTAAAATTTTAATGGGCAGCGTTGGAGAGCTAAATATTAAATTAGTAGACTACGCGGGCGAAGCCGCGGGTAACAGCTAGTTAAATATAAATCCATGCACATTACCAAATATTAATAAAACTAAATCTTTGCATGACATACTTCCTAAAACAATATTTGCTAAGTATTTTTGTACCTGAAATGAGGATTAATAACAGTTTTGTCAAGTTGACTGTTTGTCTGTTCACTTTTCACACGAAAATTACTTGACGGATTTTTACTAAATTTTGTATAGTAGTAGCTAATAGCAATGGTATAGTTATATAGTTATAATATTCTCCACGTTGGCCTAAGACGCGGCAATCCCTACTACAGAACTATCACAATTGCTTACTTATGTGAGTTTTGAACATTTGTTATGTTATATATTTTCATTACTGTTTCATATTTCTATTGCGACAGAATCATAAAAGTGATTCGTATTACATTAAAAATATATATGTTGATAGATCAAAGCCTACCTGCCTGCTAACCAATAAGACTGTTAAAAGATGGAGTGGTATTAAACAGGTTTTCAAACATTTTTTCACAATTTTGTGTTCAATATTTTAGCCATTTATATCGATATAATATCTGAAATTCTTTTGACATACATACATTCATTAATACAAATGTAACACATCTTTTCAGCCTCTAGGCGGAAAGTTATATTTCATTCAGCGTAAAGATCAAAGAAAACCTTTTCAAATCGCCATGTTTGAGATATAAATAAATATTGAGCTATCACAACAAACATAAACAGTACAATATTTTTAGCAAAAAATATGTTTTATTGTCAAGCGTATTATGCAACCATACATTTGTTATAAATAAATATATATAATATAAAAAAAAATGCGAAAGTCTGTCTGTATGTCTATTATACTTTCACCGCTAAGCCCAAAACCGATGAAATTTGATATGCATCAAACAACCGAAATCAAAACCGCAGTTTCAAAAACGCTACATTTTCATTATAGCCGCCTAGAGACACCAAAGGTGGTAATGGAGCGTTGCCAACAGGAGTACGGGATAGTAAGTCTTAAGAAAAAGCAAGTTTATCGGCTACCTCATCCTCCAAACTGTAACACGTCAACGGCAAACACTGAGATTACGACGGCAGTAATAGGTAAGACGGTGGTACTAATCCAGGCGAGTCGTTGTGAAACTCCACCTAGTCAGATCTCACGGTGTTAGTGACGGTAAGCCTATGCACAAGCATTTTACGAGTTGCCTGACAGGAAGGCAAATGGTCTGTTCTACTCAGCAGACCCGAACCACAACCATCATATTTACATTAACAAAATATGACTACGCTAGCTAATGATCGACTTAGATTTAGATTGCATATGACACAGAACTGCATAGCAATAAGATATAACTGTCGAAATTATTGATAAGAAACCAATTAAAACTTTCACTCCAGGCGTTGAATCCTCTTTAATTCAAATGGTAAGAGCATTCGTCGGCGAAAGACGAAAGAGTGAAGATTTCTTTTCTTTCTTTAGGTATTGGCCTTCACGTTAGTATTGCCATTAGTCAAGTAGAAATTTGCAACAAATTTTTTATCAATTTTAATCAATTATAATTAGTCATCAGTCATAAGTCGTCAATAAGTCATGTCTGGGTCTTGAGTAAAACGGTGGCTTCGTTACTCAAGTCGTCTATTGTGATTTCGCGGCAGCGAGGAAATAGACGATATACTAATTTCTTCATGATTACTTCATTTGTGCACTTTCACCGAACAAAATTAATCTAATTCCCACCTAAATTAACTAATTCACTCTAAATAAACACTAAATTCAATAACTATGAAAAATGACGACCATCTTCATTAACGATCTCGCCAAAACTCAAGACTGAAGATGCAAATCTTGTCTTATGTGGACTTTTTTCTTTAAAATTTGCGAAACTCCTAAAAAGGATTTAGCGCTCGGAATAACAGCTTTGAGAGCAAGGACATTTTAACATTTTGTGCTTCAAATAATTCGCTTATTTAATTTCGGAACAAGCTTTAATTTCTGAACTTAACAATAAAAATACATGACCCGAAAAATTGTTTCCCTCCAGACAATAAGTTGGCCAAACATTATTGCATATCTCGACATTTTACATTTCGGTATTATATTTTGATAATTTTAACAGTACCTATACATAAGAAAAGGTAAGATGGGATATATTATGTATAAGCATTATGTTTTTTTTTATGTGAGAGGTCACCGAACTAGCACACGACTCTTTTGGTGGTAAGAAACAACCATGTCCTACCATGGACACCATCGATAATGTAGGTGGCTATGGCTAAGATGCAAATCTGCCGGCTATCCGACCCGCTGGACCGGAACGTGACTGTAATTACGGCGGCAGGAGTAGGTAAGAGGATGGATCCCTGCCTGGCAATATTACTGCACAGCAATCTATCACCAGTAAAAATTGTTATGGGATATATATAAGGTCTTTTTAAATTAGTGCTCGAAATTGTGTCCGGATATTCAGAATATTTAACTAAATTAGTATAAAAAAATTGAAAAAGTTCGATTCAAATAAAATATTGCACCTTTCATATTCCATATTTATTGGTTCAAGTTCAATGACCGGTGCGACGACACACAGCAACACGATAGATACGGGTAGGTTAGTACCTATTACGTACAGATTTAATTTTCCACCATATTGGCAGGCTTTAAACTGACCAAATTAACTTGAACATTACACTCCATAGTTGTAAAAAAGGCAATAAATGGGATATCTAATAACATATTAACATAAAAATTTACCTAGTCGTAAACTGAGACGTGCTAAAATTTTCGAATCAAATATATTTGCAACAGTTATTTACATACCTATTCCCACTATTTACAGCCCTTTTTCAACATAACCACCAGATAATTTATTTATTTAACATCTTTATTGTACACAAAACGTTATCACAAACATGAACATAAAGATAATACAGTACAATGGGCGAGCTTATCTCCAGCAACAGAGATTTCTACCAGCTGACCCGTAAAAAGGAAAAACAGAAACAAACATAAACGTAGACAAGTGTAATTGATAATATGTCTACTAGTAATGTAGATAGACTATCACTTTTTACCTTTAGAAAGGCCATTAATATTCGTCTTTATGTTCGCTTCAATTGTAAGGTATCAGATGTTCACTTTTACCTTAGTCAAATTTTTGACCCTACCACTTCTGAAGAATTAATAGATGTTTATGTATTAAAAACATAAAATGTATATATTTTTAGAATCCTTGAGAATTAAGCTATGTAATAACGTAAAAATTTGTATGTTTAACCTCAAAACCATTTGCAACAAACAAAATGTGAAAAAACTTTCCGTGTTTTTTCCCAAATTTCCCAAGAAAAACATTTCTTATTAAAAACAAACGTGTTTTATTTACTTTCTGTATGCTTTATTCGAAAGAACATGAAACGTTTAACAGAATGCAATTACAAAAACAACAAT
>NJDC01028448.1:3931-16020 GCA_002245475.1 Calephelis virginiensis | reverse complement strand
TCTTAAATATATTATTATTTTAATAACTAATATATTCTTAATTTAATAAATAATAACTCCTATTCCGGAAATATATTTTTTTCCATTTATGCTCTTAGATGAACATTTCCTTTAAAGGACATCGAGCTTCCATTTTGAAATTGACTTGACGTTGTAAAACTAGTTTAAGCGTCACACAAGAAGAGGGTTCAGGAATTAAGCTAACAATTCCATCCTTTGTAGAATCGTAGAATATCAATGCCATTGTGGTATTTTAATACTACCTTTTACTTTTGTCATCTACGTTATTGCAAACATTTTATTTATTTATTTATTTTTTAGAAGCAAGTAGTATACATTTCGACATGTGCACCCTAGGAAAACGTGAACGTGAACGTAGTCTATTGACACTATAGATAATAATAAAAATAATTGACTAATAGGTTCGCTGAAATCGGAAAAGTCTTTCCACCGCCTGGATTGACTATAAAAAGGCTTACGATTCGGTACCGCATACGTGGTTGCAACGAGTGTTGCAACTGTACAAAGTTAATACAGTTCTCAGTTCGTTTCTGATTTCATATATGCGACAGCACGGCTCTTTGTCTTCCAGGAGGTGGAAGGAGTCTTTACATTTCTGAACCCATAAGGATTGAGCGGGACATTTTCCAAGGCGACAGCTTGAGTGCTTTGTAGTTTTGTCTGACTTTAAATCCTTTGAGTGAATTACTAAGGGATTTAAAGCAAGGTTATCGGTTGCGTATAGGGGGTAAGACTATTTGTCATCTTTGGTACTTGGATGATCTCAAGTTGTTTGCATCAGATTAACCAGACTTGTTGCCACTACTTGATGTAACACATACATTTAGAAGTGACATTTGGATGGAATTCGGAGTAGATAAATGTGCGGTTATACATGTGCAAAGGAGGAAGGTTATACACAGCGACTATTTACAACTTTCAGAGACAATATCTCTCAGATCTCTCTCTGAAACTGAAACTTACAAATACCTTAGTATGACAGAGGGTCTCGGTATACTGGAACGGGACTTTAAACAGCTGGTGACTGAACGTTTCTTCGGCCTCTTGAAAAAAGTGTTGAAAGGCAAGTGTTATCAGGGGGTAATAAGGTTCGTGCTTTCAACAGCTGGGTGATGCCTGTTTTAGTATACGCCTTTGGCATATTAATGTGGACTCAGACATGACTAGATATCTTGGACCGAAGAGTCCGTTAACTATTGATAACATATTGCATGCATCATCCACGCTCATCTGTAATGAGATTACACATTCCTCGGAAATCTGGAGGACGTGGCTTCCTTAACGCCAAAAACCTCCATAACCGTGAAGTATACAATCTTAGAGAATACTTCCTAAATGTTGATTGTGAAATGCATCGCGATGTTGTGTCAGTAAATAATGGACTGACCCCGTTCTTCTTAGGAGATCTAGCATAATCCGGTGGTATCTAACACTCAGGATCGGTTGAAAGTATGGAAGAGCAAAGAACGACATGGTCGGTTTTATCAGGCTCTTATGGGCCACTACACACACTACACTACACACTAGCGTCCGTATCTTGGTAACGATTCGGTGATATCTTTGGTGAAACCGAAGCTTTTGCTTCTGCAAATGCCGACGAGGTTGTCAAGACGAATAACTATCAGAAATACATCATGAGAGATGGCACGGTTGACATATGTCGAGCGTGCCATCGTCCTGGTGAGTCTAGTAGTCATAATATTTCCGGTTGTTCCCGTCTTGCCAACGTCGAGTACTTGCACAGGCTTAAACAAGTAGTGAAGATAATCCACCAGCAACTTGCTCTTCGATATGGACTTGTCGGTTTTTAAATTGTCTTACTATAAGTAGACACCGGAGTTAGTTCTTGAAAATAGCCATGCAAAGGTCTACTAGGGCCGGTCTGTCATCACGTACAGGACTATTATCGCCAATAAGCCTGACATCGTGCTGGTAGATCGGTTGGAGCGCCGGGCTTTTCTTGTTGATATCACCGTTCCATGTGACGTTAACCTCGTGAAAGCTGAGAAGTCAAATTTCTTAAAATACACAGACTTGGTTCACGAGGTAACCGACATGTGGAATGTTGACTCAACTACAATTGTCCCGATAGTCGTGTCAGTAAACGGTCTTATAGCAAAGAGTCTCGACCAACACCTTAAGAGACGCGCTCTGCAACCCTGGGTTAAGGGCCGTATTCAGAAGGCAGCAATTTTGGGACGGCCCGCATTGTGCGGGGATTCCTCAGTCTGTGTCCCTGACCACTGACGGTTTAGTTGTAAGACCACCGTCTTTGGAACTCTATTTTTATGTTTATATCTTTCATATATTTCTTATCTTAAATGTATAAACCTAGAAAATAAGAAACAACGTGAATAAATGATAATAATAATAATTCTTTGTTGTACACAAGTGAAATGACACAAAAGAAATAGCAATTGAAATAGATGTTATTGGTGCATCGCTGTCTTATAGCTGAGGTGTTTATAATGTCCAAGTCTATCGAGTACCCGGAACGGAATAAGACTTTATCAAACACGGTCATTAAGGCGGCACGATACCCGTATAGGTTGCAGGGTACACGATACAGTGCTCTTAACGTATTTTTATTTTAGCACTTGCCCTGTGCTTGGGTTAAATTTCTATAAATTTTAAAGAAAGAAAAAATACTACCCGCGTTAACGGGTAAGAAAGGAATTAAAAATTTCGCCACGGGACTTGAATCCTCAGTAGCTCAATTGGTTAGAGCATTCGTTGGCTTTAGACGAAAGGTAACAGGTTCAAATCCTGTCTGGGGCGAATTTTTTTCTTTCTTTAAAATTTATAGAAATACAGTGCTCTTATTAGTAATGAATCATTTAACCTATGTTCGCTATATTGTTTCCTATATTGAAGAAACGAGTCGTTTTGTGTACGAATGGTATTTTTTTTGTACGAATAGTAAAAAATCTAACTACGGTCGTTCGTTATCGACTTTACTCTAACTCGTTGTCTACTTTAACTCGAAACATTTTGGGTAACTATGAGCAACGTGTCGTCACCAATGGATAACGCTTCGTTGATTATAGGAACCGAGATTTATTTGTAGAATTTGCTAAAATTTACCCGAATCAATACCACCATACATATTCCTGCCGCCATAATCGCGTAGCTATATTATATCTAATCCGCGCCGCTGTCGTTTAGTCAGAAAATGCGATAGCAAGTAAGGTTTCATACGCAAGAGACTAAATAATTCATACTCAGATTGGCAACGCATATATACTGTCTTTGGTGCATAGTTACATATTCGTAATTAATCGAGATAACAATGGCCATTTCAACATAGTATAATCTATACATTAACACGTGATGCCAAAACTTTGGACCTCTTTTTACGAAAACTGCGCTGACACAGGAGCATAAAATTTGGCACACTTATAGTTTATGTGTAGGAGAAGTGCAGAACGCTAATATTTTTCAATAATGATGCTTATAAAGTACATCAAATCAATAAATAAAACATTACCCACACTACCATGCATTTGACACACACAAGCAAATATATTGGTGATAACGATAAATGATCACAGATAGTGCACTAAAAAGTTTGGAAACAAATTTGAGTTGGTTTTGAGTTGGTCTTGAGAAATGAAGACGGCGTTCTTATCAACAAGGTATTAAAATTTATTATGGTCGAATTTCGACCAATGGGCGACCACTAGTCTCTTTAAAATTGCAAAAACCGACTTAAAATCCTCGGACCCATAAAATGGACAAAAGCTTAACGTCCAGTTAAAATGATTAGATTCTATGTTTTTGCATCACAATTGCAAAAAAAACAAATGGCTTACGTCAATAGTGGCATTTTTTTTTATTAGAAAATTGGAAAAACCAAATTTTCTTTTTCATGCAGTCACGTCCAACACTTGAACCACACAGGCGATATATATATATATATATATTTTTTTACTTTATTAGTAATATACGTATGATATTTGTATTTTTGTAATTTAGTGCATATTATTTGTATGTATATTTAATGTACTTTGTTTAATATGTATGTTTTATATGAAATAAAACAATATATTTATTAGATTACTATAAGATTTGTTTTATGAAGCCCTACCTTAGTTTTTAAATTACATAAATTGTCTCCTTCATCCTAAGGTTGTCTGGCAGAGATCGCTGTGCAGCGATAAGACCGCCTTTGTGCATCTAAGTTAAATGTTATTATAAGTGAAAGAGTGTGTCTTATTTTCTAAATTTTGGTGTTTAATATAATGTATTCATTCATTCATTAGTTTAACGTTTTTCACCCATCACAAAATGTGCACTGCTAAAGAAGAAAGCTTCAAAATATTAAAATTTATCAATTTAGTAAAAAGTTCTTAAGACATACATATCTTTACGCCAAGTTCCTTACGGGGTAGGCAGAGAGTATCGAGTGCCAGACCTCACGATCCTGACAAACCTGTCTTGCTTCCTTCTCATTCATAACCCTTTTCATACAAACACGCCGATTTCGGAGACTTTTGACACCACCCTTGGATAAAATCCGATTGATCTGATCGTGAAATGTCAGCCTTGGTCTCCCCGGGTACCTACATCCATCCACATTCGCATTGTATATCTGGTTTATAAATTTTTCATCTGTCATTCTTTCCACATGACCGAACCAGCGGAGCGTGCCCTTTCGCATTTTAACACCAACACTTTCTTTCAATCCCACTCTTTCTTGAGACATACAACAAATACAGTCAAATTAAGAACTTCTTCTTTTTGAAAGTCAAGTGAAAATTTAAATTATTCTGTAAATTTGAGTTGTTCAGTAAATTTGATAGTTGTTTGATACAAAATCTACAAATATTATAAAAACGTGGTATAGCTGTTACTCGCCTCGTTGGTCGAATGGCTAGCGTACACGCCTAACTACACCAACCAACCGCGAGACTCGGGATCGATTGCCAACGGAGGCAAAAATTTGTGTGATGAACATTTAGATGTCTGTATTTTCTGGGCCGGGATGCTTATTAAATTTATTCTGGTATCTATTTAAGTATTTCTATGTATTATTATCGCTGACCAACACCTATAACATAAGCATATAATTTGCTTACTTTGGGGTTAGATTCAATTTGTGTAAATTGTCCAGGGATATTTATTATTACTTAACATCATGATCGTCCTTATGCGGACATGGGTCCTCGGTATAGAATAAACTATCTGCCAATCAGCGAGGCAGATTTTCAGATGCATGCTGTCTGATGGCAAATTGTTGTCTAGCTACTTGCCCGGATAGGGATCCCCCGCCTTACCTATTTCTGTCGGTACAATGACATATCGGTTCAGAGGGTGACGTGACAATCACGCACTTTTAACATCCATGGTGTTTATTGGAAACAGTTGTCTCTAATAATCAAAAGAACCGTGTGTATGTAAACTGTATCTTGATATAAATAAACCCTTAAAATATTTCTGAAGCAATAACCAAGATTTTTTTCTTTCTCAACCGTAATGGTTAAACGGACACAAAAAATATTTCTGTATGGTATATTCCACTAGTATATTAATTACACATGACAAAATCGAAATATCGTATCAATATCAAAATCGCCAAACGAGCTCATTTCTAATTATGGTAACGTTATTCCGGCCGGAGAACCGCGTCTTTATTTTGAACTCGATTAAAAAATGAAACAACAAATTTCTTTAATGTCTAACCCGAGGATCAAACCCGGAAACCCATGATAGTCGAGTCCAACATCGGACCACTAGACCTAGGAGGAGATACCTTAAAACTAATACATATTGGCACATACATAAGATTAGTAAATATTGTATTGGTGGTAATTTTCTATACACTAAACTTATTTTAAGTAATTGCTATCTTTTTTCAACGAAAGTAATATAAAGAGACAAAACACTATTAGTGCTGTCAGATTAGTCTTTACCATTGTTATATTAGTAAAATTTAGTTTGACTCCTGAGTCCATTAAAAAAACGTTTATCCAGAAAACGATCGTTGTCATTAAATTTTAATGAATTTTCTTCATCTCATGGATTCCGTTGTCTATTTTTAGACTGGCTTTCCGTCTGGGAATAAGTGTACTTCCATACGTCACGCATGAAGAGGGTTCCGGAATTATGCTAACAATTCCGTCCTTTGTGTGTTATATTAAATCTGTTGTGGTATTTCGTATGACCTGTCATCTACATAAGTATGAGCAGTTTCATTAATGATCTACAATATTGTGATGAAACTTGTCGGTAGCCGGAGCTTTTCCGATTAATAAATTTTGCTTTCTGTCTCTTTTTCTTGCTTTGCTTGACGGGTTTGAAGAGAGTTTTCAATGATACATATTTTTAAATGTAGAAACACTTGTACTCTTTTATGTTTTATTATTATTACGTATGTTATTATTTTATAAATAGCCTACTGGTTTCGCTAATAACAGTATCATCAGGGCTAAGACTTAAAGTTCTGAACAGTATTTTTATTTTAAAACATAAATCCAATTTATAGTGGTAGTGTTAGTAGGTATTTAATTGTTGATTTCAAGCTTCGTACAGGGATATAGTTTTCCTACTAATCTGCTTGTGAGAGGTCAAACGCTGCGGTAGTTTATTTTTCACTAACACAGTGATTACTGCTACCTCAACTAGTCTTTTAAATGATTCAGTCAGTAAGATTAGTCAAAATATTCTAACGTCTTAATCATTTTGCTGCCACTACTTTAATTATTAATGCAGTGTAGTATCAGTGATCCCAACTGTCGTGTTTCGGTATAGCAAACCCAAACTCAAATCTGTAACGCATAATTCTTTTTTTTTTGAGATTTTTGCAAATGTCTGCAAGAAATCGGTCATTTTTTTCATGATCATATCAGCCTAGAAACGTAAAGTAAAAATCTTCATGTCCGTACCTGCAAAAGTTAGGTCTGGGTATAATATGAATTCATATTATCTCTGACATATTCATATTATATTATCTCTCCCATGTTGGTCCGGGCTCCTTTACAGACTAGACCATCTGCCTTCCTTACCAGGCAGCTCGTAAAAAGCGAGCATAGGGTTACCGTCACTAACCCCGTGACATCTGACTAGGCGGTAGAGTTTCGCAGCGACTCGCCCGGATTGGTACCACCGCCTTACCTATTCCTGCCGCCATAACGTCATGACGTATTCCGGTTCGGAGGGTAAAGTAGCCGGTAAACTTACTTTTGCTCGAGGCCTAACATCCCGACCTCAGGTTGGCAACGCACCATTACCACCTTTCTCTAGGCGGTGGGAATTTCTTACCATCAGGAAATACGTCTGCTTGTTTGCCTTCCTATATCATAAAAAAATATGAATGATGATACAAAGCAAAATCACGTAAAGGTTTGTAAAAGGTGGTAAACCTTGCCAACCGGGCGCTAATCCAAACTGGCTAACGTTGTTTTTTATAAAATATTTAAAAGAATACAAATTTTATGTAGCGCGACCCAAGAACCTAACCCGAGAACTCATATACTCAATGCCTAATCCGGTACAGTTTTCTGATTATGATTTGTATAAAAAAGTACCATTCGTAAGCAAAATGACTCGACGACCACTACTGGGGCGATAACCCAGGGACGCTTCGTAATCTTGCAGATTATCTGCACATCAAAAAGCGAGGTGTTATAAGTTAAATATGTGTGAGTGTGTGTGTCTGTCTAGCATCATAACTTTTAAAGTGATGGACTGCGTTTTGGGAGTTGATTACAAATTTAAAAATAATCAAGATTATTTTGGTACGTGTTTAATCATTTCGTTTGAAATTGAATTTATTCAAATGAGTTGTTAGTAATCTAGTTTACCCTATGTTACAAGCAAGGATGACTCTATAATTAAGCTAACCATTCTGCTCTTCTCCTAGAATAATAAATCAGTTTTGGTCTTTCAGGTTGTTTAATGTTTAATCTCTTGGAATTGTAGGCAATATTGTACATGATCTATTTAATTTATTCTGTTTTCTTAAGGTACTAAATAAATTTATTTTTTTGAATAAAACATATGAGACATAAAAAAAATGTTTGTGAGCTTTGAAATTTTAGAAAAATGGAGAAAAATACTCTGAGTCTTCTAAAAATAAATCAAATTTTTTGACTCCTTCGTATATGATTACAATAATAATTACACAAACTACAAATTAACATATATAACTAACATGTGTTGTAGCAAAATGTTCATATGTTTTAGAAAAAAACGTACGAGGAAAAGATAAATAAAATAACATAAATATAGTTGTATATCAATTCAGGCAGTAAAGATTTTTATGTACCTACCAAACTCACGCAATTAATGTTATTTTCAGTTTATTAACTGTACATTATAACTTTATTATGCCTACTGTTCTACAATTTTATAAGAGTAGACCACAGATTAATGTTTCAGTACTGTTTCAACTGTACTGTTTGAGTTTGAAAATTACCACAGATAATAATACAACCTTTTGATATTTATAAATGCAGCACCATAAAGCTGCCATTGGAACTAAAGTTGTCAGGCCCCTGGAGTAGACAAAATAAAGGAATGATATAAAATTTGACCTGGTGAACTTCATATCACTTAATATTGACAGCTACTAACTGTTTGCATTGAAAAATAAGGTTTCCCACATTGCCTGCAATTTTCCCATTTTCTTTTGAAGATATAAGATCTTCAAAAGAAATTTCTCCTGATAATAACTAAAACAAAAAAGGTGTGTGTGCGATTCACACACGATAGAAGTGAAACTTCAGTAAATCGACAAAAGAATGAGATGAATATATATTTGTGTCTCTTACCTGCAAAAGAGTGAGATGAATATATATTTGTGTTTTAAAATCACAACGATTCTAAAGAAGTTTCACTTCAATAATAATACAAAAAGTTGGAGTAATGTAATTTTATAATTTTTCCACTACGTTGTACAAATTTAATACTCCTAGTGATGAAACTATTCCTATGTCAGATTAGCTTTCCCAGGGAAAAGTAGTTTAACCTATATGTGGTACTAAAAGGTTCTCTGTTAATAAACTTTCGCCTTTTGAACTCAGATTCAATTTTTGTTAATGGTTTTTAGTAAATTATTTCTAAAACATCTATGATTACTGTGCGGCGCGTGCAGAAATCGATGTGGCATCTCTGACCATCCTAAGGTTAAGAGAGTATCTTCACGCCGATATCCCTAAAGACGTAGGCAGAGGCACAACCAGGGCACCCACGACTAGCCAAAGACACTGAGTCACACAATGTGATAGGTGGCAAGCCTATCGCCAGCTAAAGACACATTCAATCCCGGGAAACTTTTTTTGATCAGAAAATTGAAAAAAACATATTTCCTTTTTGTTGCCCGACCCGGGAATCGAACCCGGGACCTCGTGAAGTCCAACATCTAGACCACAATGCCACAATTCTACACCATCTTAGTTTACTCCAGATCGTGTGTTTGACATTTCGCTGATCCTATTTGTTAAACAATGATAAACTTATTAAGTAAATCTCATCTGAGCTGAAATGCCCCTGTCCATTTTATTATAATTGACGTTTTATTGCGAATATTACTTATGACGAAAGTTATGAGTAAAAAATTTTTTTGAGACTTGCAAACTAAATGCGTACAGATCGGTCAGGTGGTGCCTTTTGACATAGGAAATCTCGTGTGAGCTGAAATGCCGCAGGCCATTCCTTTAATAGTTTATATTAACGTGTTATTGCGAATATTTTGATGTAAGTCATGAGTTAAAATTTTTTCGAGACTTGCAAACTAATTGCGTACAGATCGGTCAGGTGGTGCCTTTGGACATAGAAGATCTCGTGTGAGCTAAAATGCCGCAGGCCATTCCTTTATTAGTTTATATTAACGTGTTATTGCGAATATTAATTTTGACGTAAGTCATGAGTTAAAATTTTTTCGAGACTTGCAAACTAATTGCGTACAGATCGGTCAGGTGGTGCCTTTTGACATAGAAGATCTCGTGTGAGCTAAAATGCCGCAGGCCATTCATTTATTAGTTTATATTGACGTGTTATTGCGAATATTAATTATGACGAAAGTCATGAGTGTAAATTTTGTCGAGACTTGCAAACTGTGTGCGTATAGTTCAGTCAGGTGGTGCCTTTTGACATAGAAGATCTCGTATAAGCTGAAATACCGCTGCCCATTCCTTTATTAGTTTATATTGACGTGTTATAGCGAATATTAATGTCATGAGTGTTAATTTTTTCGAGACTTGCAAATTGTATGCATACGGATTTTTTTTCATGATATTGGAAGGCAAACAAGCAAACGGATTTCCTGATGGAAAAAATTCACGCCGCCTAGAGACACCAAATGTGGTAATGGTGCGATTACCACCATTATATAAATTATCATAAAATCATAAAAAAATAATAATATAAAATAAAAAGTTTATTACCATATTTGTTTCTAAATTGTGTATAGGTCGTTTTAGTTAAGCTAACTAATAACATTTTAATTTTTTTGTTTACCTCACTGTTATACTTAATTTTTGTCTGAGCAAGTTACAATTACCGATATGTTGTAATGAGGTAATTGGGGTAAAATTTTTGTAGTTTTATTGCGTAAACGCATTTTTAATGCGAATATATAGCCCAAAAAATGTGTTTTTTTGTATGATATTGGAAGGCAAACAAGCAGACGGATTTCCTGATGATAAGAAATTCACGCCGCCTAGAGACACCAAAGGTGGTAATGGTGCGTTCCCAACCTGAGACCGGGTTATTAGGCCTCGAGCAAAAGTAAGTTTACCGGCTACCTTACCCTTCAAACTGGAACACGTCATGACGTTAGGGCGGTAGGAATTGGTAAAGTGGTAGTACCAATCCAAAGACTCACTGCGAAACTCTACCACCTAGTCAAATGTCACGGTGTTAGTGACGGTAAGCCTATGCTCGCCTTGTACGAGCTGCCTGGCAGATGCTCTATTCTGCAAAGCAGCCCGGACCAACACAGGGAAAATCAGTCAGATGTTGCCTTTTGACATCCGCATTGCGTTTTGTTTATAGAAATGCAGTTATACTGTATGGAACGAGACGTCTGATCTGTTTCACTCTAGGACAATTTATAAACTAGTCAAACAAATATCCGAAGAAATTCGCTAATACGTAACAGGTAACTGAAAGTCCAATTACAGAAGTATTTTATGTGTATTGTGTGCAGACTGTAGCTAATACTAGTATGTGTGAATGCGATGGTGGAGCGACTCATGAAAGATTAGAAGATCTATTGTCTAGTGGTTGCCCTTTGGTTGTAATTCGACCCTAACAAATTTTATTTGTAAGTTATTTAACTGATAGGAATTATTAAACTATAATGTTCACACATTATTAAGTCTCTATTGTTAATATATTTATGATAAAAACGCCATCTTTACTTATCAAGACCAACTACTTTGTTTTCTACCATTTTGAATATAGTTTGTGCGCCATCTGTGATCTTTTGTCGTTATCAATTTTTTTCTGTATGTAAAATATATATATGGTAGTATGTGTAATATTTTATTTATTGATTTAATGCACTTTATAAGCATTATTACTGAAAAATATTAGCTATCTGCACTTCTCCTCCACATAAGCTGTATCATACTCCGTCCGCGCAATTTTCGAGAAAAAGGGGTCCAAAGTTTTTGCTTCATGTACTTATCACTAGTGGTCGCCCATTGGTCAAACTTCGACCATAATAAATTTTAATATCTTGTTGATAAGATCGCCATCTTTATTTCTCAAGACCAACTACTTTGTTTCCAAACTTTTTAGTGCACCATCTGTGATCTTTTATCGTTATCACCAATTTGTTTGTGTGTGTCAAATGCTTGGTAGTGTGGGTAATATTTTATTTATTAATTTGATGTACCTAATAAGCATTATCTTTAAAAAATATTAGCGTTCTGCACTTCTACTATACATAAACTATAAGTGTGCCAAATTTTATGCTACTGTGTCCACGCACTTTTTGTAAAAAGAGGTACAAAGTTTTGGCATCACGTATACATATATAGATTATGATATCGTTCGGTATATTCTAAAGATGAAAAAAAAAACAAGTGTGGTATTTAGGTTTGATAATTCATCAAGGAATG
>NJDC01028281.1:3170-19056 GCA_002245475.1 Calephelis virginiensis | reverse complement strand
AGTATAATAGCAAAAACTAAAGTAGGAGACGTTATTATAAAGTATGGCTGGCGACCCTAGTTATGGGCGTGAAGATACTTTTATTTTCTAGTGTAGCTTGAATCCAAATTTAGTTATAATTGGACGATGGTAACATAGTGTATCTTTGTTGAAAGGTGTGTTTGCAAACGTCTGAAACGTCTTTAATGACGGCAGGAATAATTAAGGCAGTGGATCCTTACCGGGGAAGTTGCTGTACAGATCTATTACCAGTGGTCTAGTCGGTATTAGATATTTTAACCAGTGCTCGCCTCTTACAAGCTGCTTGGTAGAGAGGAAGATGGTCTTTTCTACTCATTGGAACCGAACCAATACGGAGAAAATTATTTTTGTTTAATTACAAATATTCATAGGTATAAATTACATACATGCATATCTTCACGCCCAGTCCCTTACGGGGTAGGCAGAGAGTATCGAGTGCCTAAACACGATCACGATCCTGACAAATCTGTCTGGTTTCCTTTACATCCATTACCCTATTCATACAAACATGCCGGTTTCGGAGACTCTCAACATCACCCTCGAATAATATCCGATTGATCTGATCGTATACTATCAACCTTGGTCTCTGTGGAACAACCTTGGTGGGTTAAGAGGAAGGTCCTTTGGCGTAATCCGTAAAGCATCAAAACGCGATGCTTATTACCCTAGAATCGGAATATTAGAGTCCGAAATTGGATTTAGATCAGTTAATGGGTTTATTAGTTACTTTTACTTAAACAACATTTAAATAAAAAATTATTTCATTTATTAGGAATAAAAACTTAAGTTCAATAATGAGATCGATGACAAACGCAAAAGTGTTAAACTGTGTAGCGCGTGTCAACGCACTCCTCCAGCAATTTGACATTTAATTTACAAAAGTTACAATTTGATAAGAAAAAGACAGAGGTTAACCTATTATAAAGTATTATTTAAAATTAAAAAGAAAAAGCCTGCGTGTGTGTGTGTGTGTGTTGCGTCTTGAGCATGATGTTTGGATGTTGTTGTGGATCATTATTGGGTAACTATGACATCTTCATTTTGTTGGTAAGAAAAAGATTGGGGCCATCTAACATTTAGATTTGAATTTGTGTAATGCTAAAACATAGATATTTAACTTCTTATTGAGCTTATTATAAAGTAATGAACTAATATGATGATAATGACGACTAGCAACGCCAGTAGCAATTGAAATTAAAGCCGGGATTTTACAGTTTTTTAGTCAATTTTTTATTTGATGTATTTCATTTCTCATTATTATTTGTTTCTTAATGCAAAAACAAAGTCTACCGTGATATTTTCCGTCAGTTTCCCTATAGTAATTCTTCAGCAATAACTAACCTGTGTGATTGGATGTTTACCGACGAAAGCTTGAATGTTTACCGGAAGTGAATTGGAAGGAAAACAAATTTAAATTATTCCCAGCTCAGTCGCCTGTGACTTTCACTATCACGAGAATTGTCTGTTTGTTCACATATTAAGGAAAACTACTGGATTTAGACAAAGTTATGAACATATGAAAAATAGTGTAATAATATTCCCTATGTTGGTCCGGGCTCCTTTGCAGAATAGACCATCTGCCTTCCTGCCAGCAGCTCGTATAAGGCGAGCATAGGCTTACCGTCACTAGCACCGTGACATCTGACTAGGTGGTAGAGTTTTTTTCATTATACAACACTAAAATAAATTAGGTTAGACATGGGCATTCATAATATTGTTCTTTCTTTTAATTAAATGATTCGAGCATAAATAATTAAGTTTCACATATGTACAAAATAGCAAATTTAATTTAGTAATTAATTAATTAGTAGAGGCAATTGACATGTTTTTTAATATTTTCTCAAATGGTACAATTTTCACCATTTAGTGGTGAAAGAATCTATAGCTGGCAACTCCGTGGCATAACGTATTAAAGTTTTTTGTATCTACCCATTATAAATGATTTTGTATTTACACATGACGTGTTCCGAATTGGAGGGTAAGGCAGCCTTTAAACTTACTTTAGATCGAGACTTACTATAAAAAAGAACTAGCAAAATTGGCCCATCCGTTCAGGCGTGATGCTATGACAACGGGAAATGGGGATTCAATTATTTAAATTATCTTTATGGCAAACTTGCTCCTTTATGAACATACCCTTAGTATGAATTGTACATTTGTAAAGGAAACAAAAGAGTATGGTTTTGGCGTGCCGACACAAATGGTTGTGCTGCCTTTGTCATGTTGAAGCCTTATATCTAAATTTCAAATAAGTATGTTTTTGGCAAAGCCTGAGGCATCAAAACCTCAAGCCACAAGTCTAAATAAATTATAACACAGCCTTATGCAGACGCATAAGGCTGTGTTATAATTTATTTTAGTTTAGCCTTAACTGGAAGAAATTGCTATTCATGTAATACAAAATTATTTTCTTGTACAATAAATGATAAATAGCGTTAGTAGTGCGGTTATCGAGTTATACGATATCTAACCTTATTAGATACTAGCAGTTTCACGCAGCTTCCCCTGCGTAACTTGGCTTTTACTGTAACGATTTTGATGAAACAAAGCCTATGTCACTCATGGATAACGTAGCATTCTAAAAATGGAAGATTTTTTGAAATCGGTCTAGTGGTTTCGGAGCCTATTCATTTCAAACAAACAAACAAAAAATTAAACCTTTCCTCTTTATAATATTAGTATAGACTCATTGCATAAAAAATATGTAACTTTAATGCTTTTGTTATATTTCAGTTAGAAAAAGTGGAGCTGATTAACTTTTGTCATATGATAGGAAGTTTAAAAAGCAAGCGGATCATGAAAGTGGTAAGCACTAACTCTATGACGGCAAGATTGGGTAAGATAGTAGTATTCCATTACCTAGTCGTGGCCACAGTAGTAGTGGCAAATAAATTGCCGCACGCCTATAACGAGCTACTTGTTTGAAAAACCACCAGCTTATATTCTTCGATGAAGCAATGGACCAACATCAAAGAATGGGGGAGTATCTTACACTACTTTAAAGTATTTTTACACCCGTATTCCCGAAGATGTAGACAAAAATACAACCAGGGTTCCCACAACTAGATGGTTGTAGTTTATATTAGTAAATTTAAAAAAAAAATCTTTTTCATATCCGACCCGGAAATCAAACCCGAAGCCTCATGAATCCCTTATAGTCTGACACCGGATCGCAAGACAATAGAGAGGAAGTTAAGACAAGATTATATTACAATTTAAAAGTGTATTAAAAATAATAAAATAATGAAAAATAGTAATAAAAATATAAATATACAAAAATCAATAGAATAATTCCATTAGTAACGGAGTAATCCCATAACTATTTTATTTATGATATTGGAAGGCAAACAAGCAGACGGATTTCCTGATGGTAAGAAATTCACGTCGCTTAGAGACACCAAAGGTTGTAATGGTGCGTTGCCTACCTTAGCCCGGGATGGGATGGGAGGGATGTTAGGCCTCGAGCAAAAGTAAGTTTACCGGCTACCTTATCCTCCAAACCGGAACATGTCATGACGTTATGGCGGCAGGAATAGGTAAGGCGGTGGTACCAATCCGGGTGAGTCGCTACGAAACTCTACCACCTAGTCAGATGTCACGGTGTTAGGGACGGTAAGCCTATTCTCGCCTTTTACGAGATGCCTGGCAGCAAGGCATGGTCTATTCTGCAAAGAAGCCCGGACCAACACGGAGAAACAGGGGAAATGTACGTTTGAATTAAGAAAAGGAGGAGAAGAAAAAAGTAGCCTTTTTGCTCGCCGAAAATATCTGTATAATTTATTTGATCCTATTTTTATAAAAACTGAACGTTCTTTAAGATCTCATGATACAAAGAGTGTCTAAAGGCTTTTAAGTTATCGTTTCAGCAACGTCTCGGAGCGCGACGGTAATGACTGTAATCCGGTCTTCACAAATTGATATTTACTGGGAATTATCGGATCTTATTTTCTAGATTCTAACATAAAAACTCTAGACTCGAGTAGTCAAGACACTTTTAATTTAATATGAACTTCTTTATAAATGTATTCTTCCCAGAATATCATCGCATACTAAATACTTAATACTTTTAAATTACCTTATCTAAATATATACAATTGGCATTTGATTTTATACCTATTACTTTAGGGTAATTATTTTACCGTGGATAGGCGACATCTTATCATATAGTAATTATTTTTTGAGTATATAGTTTACCAATTATTTATACTAGTGGTCACCCGTTGGTCGAAATTCGACCAAAACAAATTTTATTATCTTGCTGATAAGAACGCTGTCTTCATTTCTTAAGACCATCTACTTTGTTTTCAAACTGTACGGTGCGCTATCTGTGATCTTTTATCGTTATCATCAATATATTTGTTTGTGTGTGTCAAATGTATGGTAGTGTGGTTAATGGATTATTTATTGATTTAAAGTACTTTATTAGCATTATTATTGAAAAATATTAGCGTTCTGCACTTCTCCTACACAAAAACTATAAGTGTGCCAAATTTTTATTGTACAAAGTTTACAAATTTTATGCTCCTTCGCCCGCGCAATTTTCGTAAAAAGTGGTCGTAAAAAGTTTTGGCATCTCGTATTAATATATAGATACTTATATCAACTGGCTTTTCGCAGCTATAACTCCAGGTTAAAACGACATATATTGCTAAAAGAAAGCGTTAATTTGCGGAAATCCATACTTAAATCTTAATAAAATTGTTTAATTTGCAATTTTCCGCCAAAAAATTTGTACGTATTACGACGTAACAAAACAGACAAAATAGTGCGCTAAGAATGAATTGGACTTACCGCAAGCTAAGACTCCCAAATACATCCCTCTCCACACACTACACACCACTAAACTGTTTTATTAGCACCAACAATACACATACTACTAACAACTCAACGTACGTTTCGCTTCGTAACCGAAGCATCATCAGGAGAATTCGACTGCACTCCACGAAGGTCGAGCAGATACAGTCCAATTCATTCTTGGTGCACTATTTTGTCTGTTTTGTTACACCATAATACGTATACATTTTTTGGCGGAAAATTGCTAATCAAATACTTTTATTTAGATTTAGACATAATAAAATATATTGCGACACGATTGTCAGGCCTCATCGGAATGATCGGAATCGCGGCCTCACACTGAGAAGATCCGACGAAAGCAACTCAGCGGACTTGTCTTTTTTCAATAATAACAGTTACAATATAAACTAGATTAAAAATGCAAATTACAATCTGTTTTTAACTTAAATAAAAGGTACAACAAATCACATTACAAATTGCAGTGGGAGATTGAAACCTCTATCCCCAAGCATGTTCATCTTCCTAATACTCTGAGACCGTGTAATAAATAGCATTCTTAACACAATTTTGCTTCTATACATTTTTTAAACTTATTTAAAGGTAGAATAATAGGTGGGAATAATTCGTAAAACCTTTTTGTGACATATGAAGCAATAAATGATTGATTTGATTAATGCCAATGGGCAGCTTATTGTAGAAAAGTTTACATTAACCTAAAAATTACTACTTTAATATTTTATGGAGACGAGTTTTGTATACGGCTAGATTATTTTTATTTCTCGTATTTACATCGTGAACATCACATTTTTTTGTAAACATGCATAAATTTTTTTAACATATTACATTAAATTGTCATAAATGTATTGAGAACTGAAAGTTAAAATATTTATTTCTTTGAATTATATATATGCTAGGAAAGACGTTAATAATCGCATTGCGTTTGTGAAAATGTCGTGCAGTTATTATCAGGATTAGATATCAGGCATATTAACTGATTTTAATTTATTATTAAACACAAACTAGCTTCATCAAAAAATAAAATTTGATACTATTTGGAAAAAAGTCAAAACTAAAACCCGATTTGACTGAAAATTGATAGCGAAGGTGCTTAGAACCAGGAAACGGACATAAAATATTTTTATCCCGTTCGACTCGGAGAAAACTAGGAAAAACTGCATTTTATTTTTTCCCATACAAACTGGAAGGGTGGAAAGAAGTTTGCCAAAGCAGCTACTATTACATATATTACATACAGAAGTGAAAACTCGAGAGTTTTTCAGTAGGTCAAAATCGACTCCCTGAGCTAATAATATTATGGTCCTGAAATGAAAATAAATGTATTGCAAAATAAAACTCATTTTGTAATGTATAGATTGCTTTTTTACTGAAATTGCTTAAAACATATTGTAACTAAAGTTACCTTATTAATTGGTTTCAGTAAAAGAATTAAAAAAAAGAGAATGGTTAGGGAATAATTTTGCACGAATCGCTTTAATTATCATTATGAAAGTATTATCATTTATGTGGTAGAATACAATATTCATTTATTGCGTTATCGTACACAAACATGACAACACGAACATTCGCGCAAGCGCCTTGCGCCGTCTTACGAATTTTCGATCAGGTCATGTGTTCTGATGCGAGTTTAGAAGTTTTTACCCATTCCAAAAAAATGCGCAACGCCGCTAAAGAAGTTTTCACTTTAAAAAAAACAAAAGAATATGTAGTGCAGACGTAACTTTCATAGTTATCCAAAATATTTACTACATACTGAATGGTTTGAAAACTAAAACAATAAGGAATCTGATCAGTACAACATTTTTCTGAAAACTTTTCGAGCCTTCAGTAAATTTGTTACTTCATTTAAACATCAAAGAAAAATCCAAAAGTTTTAAGTTATTCGCAGTGTACCCAAAGGCAGAAGCTGAAATTTCACTCACGTCAACAAATTTCCTTTACCTTAAATTGCGAAAACTTGACGAGATTAAATTGTTACGTAATGATAAAATATCCCGAAATAAGCGGAAAATGTTTGGAAAAGCTTGAAAAAAACGTCTCTTTTAGATGTCTCTGGAAAAATGTTAATTTTGGTGGCATTTTGTATAATTTTGTTCAGTGAAAGCATACAAATGAAGTAATCATGAAAAAATTGGCGTATGTATTTCGTCGTTGCAGCCAAATCTTACTATATGAGCTTGAGTAATGAGGCCATCGCTTTACCTAAGACCCTGACATGACTTATTGACGACTAATAAGTTATGACTAAATAACTGAATTACAATTTTGGTAAATTTGATGCAAATTTCTACTTGACTAATGGCAAAATACTAACGTGAATGCCAAAAACCTAAAGAAAGAAGAAGTACATTTTCTACCCTAAACTCCAGATCGAAACATGACTCTGTCGGATAACGTATATAGTACAATAATAAATAGTTAGGCAGAACGCCGACTCGGCAAACTTTGCTCCGCATGACAGCTGACATAAGTTTGTACATGAAGAGATTGTGTTGTACCTGTATAAACTTTCATCTGTATTGGATAAGGCTAACTACTTATTTAATACATGTTTGATTGTATTATTATTTATAAGTAGTTGGGATTTATAATAAAGTATAATCTAGCATAAAATGATTTAGGCGTGTCAATAGTTTCTCTTTACCCCGTCGTAAAAGAAATTTAAGATACGGTATATGACAAACCGATAATATTCTCGTTATTGTTATATAATATGATTCTGGGTCTCTAGTACACACATGCACTGTACTGTATGCGCTTTGGCTATATTCGTCAAGGTGCGAAAATCCGAATGAATTTTAAAGATATTTATATAGAGTTGTTATTACACATAATTAATCATTTCGCTTAAATTTAGATTAGGCCAGTTAATTTAAAATTAAAGTATAAAGTGTAAAAAGAGTAAAAAGTGTAAAGCCGAAGCCCATAATAAAATGTAGGGAGTTGACATGCGTTATATTGGACTAACACTGCGCTGATAATAAAATAAATCACATTTTATTAAATACTTAGGATATTAATATATCATATTTAAAATTCTTTTGCATTAAAAACACTGGAAAGAATATTTTTAATATTTTTTAAAATGAATATTTTTCATTCTTACGATTTTCATTTAGACAAACAAACATTATCGTGTTTACAATAAATTAGCGCATCTATTGATATATACATACTGAATGGTTTGAAAACCAAAACAATAAGAAATCAGGTCAGTAAAACATTTTTCTGAAATCTTTGTCGAGCCTTTAGTAAATTGGGTACTTCGTTTAAACATCAAAGAAAAATCCAAAAGTTTGAAGTTATTCGGGTGTGCCAGAGGCAGAAGCTAAAGTTTCACTCACGTCAATAAATTTCCTTCGTTGCCTTTACGTTATCACTTCAAAAAAAAAAAGAAAGTGTATTGAAGACGTAACTTTTCATAGTTAAGCAAAATATTTACTACATACTGAATGGTTTGAAAACTAAAACAATAAGGAATCAGATCAGTAAAACATTTTTCTGAAATCTTTTCGAGCCTTCAGTAAATTTGTTACTTCATTTAAATATCAGAGAAAAATCCAAAAGTTTTAAGTTATTCATATTGTACCCAGAGGCAGATGCTAAAATTTCACTCACGTCACCGAATTTCCCTTACCTTATAATTGCGAAAACTTGATTAGGTAAAAGTGTTACGTAATGATAAAATATTCAGAGAATCTATACTTGCTATCGTCGGCACTTGGTGGAATTCCATTGTATACACACTTTTTGTAGTAAACACTTGTACTTATCATTTATACACTTTATTTAATACTTTACGTTACTCTTTAGCCAACCGGTTTCACTTTTTACAGCATCTTCAGGGCTTTGAAACTAAAGATGAATATACTGTTTTAGTTTAACGTTCAGTACTTATTTCTGTACTGAAAATTAAAACCGGTGGGCTATAAAGTAACTAAAAATACTAAATAAAGTGTAGAGTGGATAAGTACAAGTGCTTACTACAAAAAAATTTCGATAAAATATTCAGAAATATGCGGAAAATTTGTAGAAAAGCTTGAAAAATCGTCTTTATTAGATTCTAGAAAAATAGCCCGTATTTATCAAACCCCAAAGTGAGCATATGATTTTGTGATAACTATACATAAAAAAATATTGCAATACAATTTTATCAGTTTAGAAAAGAAATCAACAGAAATAAATTTTTGGCGGTTGAAGTTGGTACTTTGTTCAGTATTTTAGAAGGTTAAAAATATATTAAGTGAAACGTTGTAAGTGTATTCATCTAAACAATAAAAATAATGTATAATGGAGTATCACTAAGAGCCGAGAGACAAAAATGTTAAATACACTTACTTTTACAGCATCTTCAGGGGCGCTACCACGAACGCTTAGATCAGTAGTATTTCCATGTTGCTAAGTGTATCTTCACGCCCATATCCCCGAAGAGGTAGACAAAGGTACAACCAAGGCATCCACGACTAGCCGAAGACACTAAGTCCCACAATGTGATAAGTGGCAAGCCTATCGCCAACGGGCACATTTCCAATCCCGACCAACATTTTTTTATTAGAAAATTGGAAAAATCCAATTTTCTTTTTGTTGGCCGACCCGGGATTCGAAGCTAAGTGTCCACTTATGTAAGCAACTTTATGGATACATCACAAGATTGTCTTTCTCAAATGACAGTTAGTATTATTGAAATAATATGGTTCTAAAAGTTTATGGTAACCCCCCTGGGCTTCTCAAAAAAAGGGCAAGTAACCATAAGTCACAAGTGTTATTTGGAAAGTATGTACACAAAGGAATTCCACCAAGTGCCAACGATGAAGAGTATATAACGAAAATGTTATCGGTTTGCCGATAACTTTACCACATCGGTTCTGTGGTAAAGCTATCGGCTAATCGATAACATTCTCGTTATTCTCATAATATATTAATATGATTCTAGACCTCTAGCACGTACATCTATCGATGTCAAAAAGCAACGATGTCTGTTAAACAATAATCATTCATAACAAAAATGTTAATAAAGAGTAACTATACATGTATATTACATGTTTTTATGGTATTAGATAGCGAACAAGCACACGGTTCTCCTCACAGTAACATATGACAGTGGCGTATAGACGCTATAGATGTTGGTGCGTCGCTGTTCTGTGGCCAGGGTATTAGGCAGATTGTACAAGTACATTTTCGGAGTTTTGGTACCATCGATAGAAAAGATGGTGGAAGTTTTTTCATAATTTTTGAATTTCGTGTTTGTATTGTGTGAAATTAGTCAATTTTGGTAGTAATTTGTACAATTTTGTTTAGTGAAAGTGCACAAATGAAATAATCATGAAGAAATTAGCGTATCGTGTATTTCCTCGATGCCATCAAATCTCACTATATCAGCTTGAGTAATGAGGACATCGCTTTACCCAAGACTCTAACATGACTCATTGACGACTTATGAGTTATGACTTATGACTAAATAACTGAATCACGATTTTGGTAAATTTAAAGCAAATTTCTTCTTGACTAATGGCAAAATACTAACGTGAATGCCAAAAACCTAAAGAAAGAAGAAGAAGTACATTTTCTACCCTAAACTCAAGATCGAAACATGACTCTATCGGATAACGTATATAGTATAATAATGAATAGTCAAAGTCAGAGTTCTGACTCAGCCAACTTTACTACGCTTGACAGCTAACAAAAGTTTGTATAGGAAGAGATTGTGTTGTACCTGTATAAGCTTTCGTCTGTGTTGGATAGGGCTAACTACTTATTTAATATATGCTGGATTTCATTGTTATTTATAAGTAGTTGGGACTTATAATAAAGTCTAGAAGCTAGCATAAGACGATTTAGGACGCGTGACATTTGGAAATAGATTCTCTCTACCCCGTCGTAAAACAAATTGAAGATATGTCATATAAGATAGGTAGCATACATATCGTATATTACAAATCGATAGTATTCTCGTTATTCTTAAATAACATGATTCTGGGCGTCTACCACGTACGTACACTGTACAGCAACGATGTCATGTTAAACCTTTCCATCGTTCATATCAAAAACATTTATAAAGAATAACTATACTCTGGAACTTAGCACTCTATACTCTCTACCTACCCAGTAAGGGACTTGGCGTGAAGATATGTATTACATAAGTTTGTTTGTATATTCGTCATAAAAATAAAGAAAGTTGGACCATTCGTAATATGTAATTTCTAAACCTCAAAACTTCATTAATTAAATGAAACTACGCGTTTCTTAACTACAGTCATATTTTTATTTTTTTAAGTAAATGGTATAAAGTATCCTGTATACCGTTCTTGAACATAGAGTACTTACCACTCAAATTTCGTCACAATTTCTGTAGTAGAAACAACGTGAATCGCGACCGGAAGACAAACAGACATACAAAAATTCGAAAACCGCTCAAAATATGTTTTGCGGCCCATTTTTAGTCGTTAAGTAATCTTCAGTTTTAATATCTGCATTGACACGTTAATGGCTTTAATCATAGCAAAAATTAGGTACACGCGACTAATATTCAGCACTTTGCAAACCCCGATTTTTTTATACAAACTTGTGTCTTTTTAAGTGGAAACTTCAATGTTTTAAAACGCCAATAAAAAAACTTTATTGGCGTTTTTCGAAAGATAGGTAATTAATTCGCACTGGTCATGCAAAATTGAAGTGAAAACTTCTTTAGCGGCGTTGCGCAGTTTTTTCGGAATGGGTAAAAACTTCTAACCTCGCGTCAGGACACGTGACCTGAAATTTCATAAGAAGAAACTTCGTAAGACGACGCAGGACGCTTGCGCGAATGTTCGTATTGTCGTGTTTGTGTACGATAGCGCAATAAATTAGTATTTTATTCTACCACATAAATACTAGTACTTTCATACTGATAATTAAAGCAATTCGTGCAAAATTATTCCCTAACCATTCCAAAATATCAAAAATGCACAACGTTAATTTTTAAGTTTTCACTTGTGCCAGCACTCCCGGAGTGCAACCGTCGTTTTTTAACAAATATAATTTTAGCACATTAAAATTGCAAAAAATCCGATTTCGATCTTAATAAATAAATCATCTTAAAGAAAAATTAGTGTTTTCCTCAGTTTCCACGTGATTCCATTATCAGATCGAGACTTGGTGGCAATAGGACTATCTCAAATGTAACTCTTTCAAATACAAAAATATTTTTAGAATCGGTTCAGTAATAACGAAAATCTCGATTAACATATATGTGAATATTACCGCTAAGCGCTTACGGCACAAACTTCAGCCTAAAATGAACGAAGGTAAAAGGTCGGAGAACAAGCGAAGTAAAGCGATTGATGGCATTTCGTTTGCTTGTTCAACACTCTGATTTCTCATTCTAATCCATTCATATCTGGTATCAATTTCATTATGTAGTCTCCGCTTATCTTTTATATTTAATCTACATATCACAAAATATTATCAAATCGGTTGTCATAGATGTCAGGAAATATATAGATAAAGCAACGTTTTTTTATAAATATAGTGTGAATATGTGTGTGTGTGTGTGTGTGTGTGTGTGTGTGTGTGTGTTTTTTTTTTCTCTGTATGTGAATTAAAAGCTTTTCAACGAACGGACTAATTTTAATGTGAATGAAACATACAACTATGTAACATTAAAATGTCTGGTTTTTCGTCGCGTGATTACTAGTGGTTGTCCGTTGGTCAAAATTCGACCGTAATAAATTTTAATTTCTTGTTGATAAGAACGCCATCTTCATTTCTCAAGACCAACTATATTGTTTCCCAACTTCTTAGTGCGCCATCTTTTACAGTTATCATCAGTATATTTGTTTGTGTGTGTCAAGTGCATGGTAGTGTGTGTAATGTTTTATTTATTGATTTAATGAACTTAATAAGCATTATTATTAAACAATATAAGTGTTCTGCACTTCTCCTACACATAAACTATAAGTGAGTCAAATCTTATGCTCCTGCGTCCACGCAATTTTCGTAAAAAGGGGTCCTAAGTTTCGGCATCACGTATTAATATATATATATATATATATATATATATATAAACTAATACGTGATGCCGAAAATATATATACATTTCCATTATTTTTTAATACCCATCAATATGCAAAAATTTCTGAACTCTAAAATACTGAATACCCCAATTTGTCGTAGAAACTCGAACCGAACGTCAACTACGTCCACCAGAAGACCAGCAATTTGTTCAGCGATTACTAATAAACCGTCCTTTGTATGCACGCCTCCGCTCGTGTAATCTCCTAGCACATGAGTTCAAAATATAACGTGGAACTCATTTTATCCTACATTACTCATGTTACCATGCTCCGGAATAATTGTTAATAAAGCCACAGATATTAGTTCTGACAAATTACTTTCAAATATTTTGTAGAATCATTTTATATTATTTATTTAAAAACTACTTGTACACTTTCATACTATATTTTATTATTATTTTAGTCTACCAGTTGAATAGAAAGATTTTTTGAAGTGAAAACTACCTCACTCACATTTTTGGAATGGGTAAAAACTTCTTATCTCGTGGACATGTGACATGATCGAAAATTCGTAAGACGGATGGAGAGTAAACAGCCGGCGTGGCGTAGGAGAGGAAGTATGCCCCTCTCTTTCTATGGCGTGTCGAAAATGTATGCCTGCGCCTGCTTTTTCGTTAAGACGGCGCAGGGCGCTTGCGCGAATATTCGTGTTGTCATGTTTGTGTACTATAGTGCAATAAATGAATATTGTATTCTAGCACATAAATAATCGTACTTTCATACTGATAACTAAAGCAATTCGTGCAAAATTATTCCCTAAAGATTCCAAAATATAAAAAATGCACAACGTTAATATTCAAGTTTTCACTTGTGCCAGCACTCCCGGAGTGCAACTCGTCGTTTTTTTATTCACTTAGACGTTACATGAGGCACTTGAGGTGAGTCTTTATAATACTTAAATCTAATACGGGATTAGAACGCGGCCACTTAAGTACAAGATCCGGTAAGAAACTCAAGTAGAAGTACATTATTATTTATAAGTAATTGGTTTGAGGAGCTATTTGAGGTATCGCTAGTCATGAAAGAGATAACAACAAAGTATAATAAAATATAATCAGAAAGCATACAATTGACTAATAAATGATAATAATGGATTTCAGCCAGCTCTACAAATGAAAATGGTTAAATATACGGAGAGCCATATTGTCTATATATCAACTTATCCGGTCCACCGTCTCACTTATTCCTATGGCCGCAATCATAGTTTTTGGCACGGTCATGTTCCGATCCAGATGATAGGGTAACAGGTGGACTTCCACATTAGAGCTAATGCCCCAGGTACAACTACAACCACATATCATACACATCTATAGAGTCGATAGGGCACGTTTGTTTCTCAGGGCCACTTGCACGGTCCTGGGTTAAGTTTAATAAGTGGTTAAACTATCAAATATATATTGAACTAGTCCTATGTTAGGAGCTAACTCTGAGTTAAATATTTAACGCAGAAACGTGCAAGTGGGCCTTACTACCAGAAGTGCTGTTTGCTTATTTTACTGTTTTAACCCGTAACATGATGCTGTAAAAAAATATACGACTGTCATAAACAGCACAAATAAATTTACCGCACTGAGTAGCGGTTAGCAGCTTTCAAACGCATTACCTTTGTTACGGACAAGCGCCGGTGAACTTTATTAGATATTAAATATTTTTTGTTTATATCTAAATTAATAATAGTTGGTAGGTTCATGTTTGTTTCCCATACTAAATACGATACAAGTTTAGTTATTTCTCTTTATTATGCAATAAGAGTTTTGGTAGATGATGTAGTGTTGGAGCAAGTGAATGAAATTGTATATTTTGGTTGTGGTTTTAGCGGGGATGGAAGGTACACCGCGGATGTAGAGAGGAGAGTGTGTGCAGGAAATAGTGTGAATAGAGCGCTAGGTAAGCTATTTCAAAGCGAGGTTTTGAGTCAAAAATCTAGACTCGCTTTGCGTAATTCTGTGCTTATACCAACGTTGTTATATGGAAGCGGGAGTTAGTTATGTCAGAAAAAGAATGAAAGTAGGATAAAAGAGGTCAATATAAGAACGCTACGGAAAATCTGTGATTTGATCGCATTCGTAACAGTGAGATCGGGGAAAAAGTTGAGATTGAAAAAAAGTGTAAATATGATAAAAGGCATGCTCCACTGGTTCTAACATCTTGTAAAGAATGAAAGATGAAAGACTGACATACTAGATATAAAATGCGAATGTGGATGGATTTAATGAAAAGGGTAATGAATGTGAAGGAAGCCAGGCAGGTCTGCCAGGATTGCAAGGCTTGGCACTTGACTCTCTCTGCAAATCCCGTGAAGATGTGTGTTTTCCAAGCACTAGAATGGAAACGTTGATATACATACTAAGTATATGTGCTCTTGTATTATTTTTATTACAAAATTGATGAAAAAAACATATACAATACGAATGTGCATGGTTGTTACTTAAAAAGTGACAGTGTAGTATCTTTACGCCCACATCCCCGAAGAGATAGGCAGAGGTACAACCAAGGCACCCACGACTAGCCGAAGACACTAAGTCCCACAATGTGATAGGTGGCAAGCCTATCGCCAACCGGGCACATTTCCAATCCCGACCAACATTTTTTATTAGAAAATTGGAAAAATCAAATTTTCTTTTTGTTGGCCGACCCGGGATTCGAACCCGGGACCTCATGCAGTCAAGTCCAACACCCGGACCGCTAGACCACAGAGGCGACAAGTGACAGTGTAAAGTATAGCATATTATTTTTTTTTCGTGCATAATAAAATATATTCATTCATAATTAAGTAAATAAAGTATTAACAAATGTAAAATGATATCGTTCACAAAGAAAAGGAATTTAAGTACATTTTCTTGGGTCTTAATGGTCTAGTAATTTCTAGAGTTAATACTGTTACAGATTTCGGGGGTAACTTATGACAGTAAACTACATTTTGATATACATATACAAAATATTATTGCTAAAGCGTACAAAATGTATGGTTTCACTATACGGGCAACTACTGAATTTAAAAA
>NJDC01028271.1:284388-300004 GCA_002245475.1 Calephelis virginiensis | reverse complement strand
CTTAAACAGAACATGATATTGCCACACTCCACCGCACTATTTTATTGTTTTTTTTTTTTTAATTATATCAAGCACTATAATTTAAAACTGCAGTCCTTTTCAAAAGCAAAATACTAATAATAATAAAATGGTTCCTACTATACAAATATAAAATCAATTTAATGGTCACACACAAACAGTGTAGTAAAATTTAAAAAAAAATAAGGTCAGAGCAATAGAACTTAAAAATCAATATAGATTTTCTACTAAACTAGAAGTTATAAAAATATCAATTATACAAACATGGAATTCATGTGTATTTTCAGAATATTTGAATTTGATATGATTAAAAAATAATAAGCAAGTTTATGGTAACAAATGTATAGTGTTAAAATGTATATGTATCTAGGAGAAGAATGTTCAACATTTTAATAGCTGCAGTTAATGTAAAATGTGAAGTTTATGCCATTTTTCATATAATAAACCTTACTCCAGACATGAAATTCCCTAAATTACCTAGTATAGGCATTCAACTTCACTTCAATACCATTTCTCTATCATTATAATCAAACTGGGCTATACCATACAGCCTCAACTACATTTATCCCAGTTGTGCATGATCACAAAGGGATACTCAAACAGCTTCTTCGGTAGGTTTCGAGATACTCAAATAGCTTCCTAGCAACTAAAGTACGCCTACCACTGAAAGGCATACTCAATAGGGCTAGGGATACTCAAAACAATTTCTTTTGAGTAGCTAAAATAACATCTACACAAAACACTAGTCAATAGGTCTAGAGGTATTCAAACAGCTTCTTCTTAGAAATAAAAATACATCTCCCACACAAGCCAGTTGTCAACAGGTCTATCAAACATGTTAACTTACTTGCATTACTAACACAAGAAATCTTTAAGAGAAACAATCAAAATCTTAAAATTAATAATAGAAATAAAATAGACAGAGTAAAAACTTTTTACAATAAATGAAATCAAAGCATGAATGTTAAATTTTACTAAAACAGCCTCAATTGTTTTAGTTAATAGAAAACCGTATCAAACAGACCAACAAATACATATTAATAGGCCATTCTGCAATACAATCAACATGTAAAAAATGTCACAGCAAGCTTTTCCAGTAGACTTTATTAACAAATGCTAATTTAATTCTAATATATTTCACTCAATGTCAAACTGTTTAAATAAGCACATAACACCTAACAAGGCTATTGCACCTATAACGTTTATGGTGTCTAGAAGCCATGGTTGTCTCTTACCATAGGGAGAGTCATGTACTTGTTAGCTGTTTAATACCATGAAAAATCTAAAATTAACTATTCTGATCTTTAGCTATTAATATTCATGCATGTTCTTAAAAATATCATTAACAACAAAATAAAACAAGGTGTCAGTCCATAAAGGAAATAACTCAAATTTAAGGTTTTATATTAGAAAAATTAATTAGATCGAAAGATTTTTTTTAAAAAAGTATCAAGTTTTACTGCTACCCTGAGACGTCAAATCTTCTTTTAATCATTCATCAAGTCAACAATTTCTTGACCAAATTATGACTTAATGATAGATTAAATGTTAATTGATACTTGGCAAGAATATTCAAAATATGTGCCTAATGTTTCATCTTAGACATTCAAACAACCTCTTGAAGTAGATTGACCCAAGCTCTTAGACTTTTTGAAAGTACACTTATACTATAAACCAGCTTCTTAATCCTTCTTTCTTATTTTTTTTAATATGTACATAATTCTGATGTATATATTTCTGTAAAATGTAGCTAAATATATCCAGTTGCTTGGACTATGAAATAATAACAACCATCCATCATCACAAACTTTAACATTTATAGTATTAGTAGGATAGGAACTATTACTGTGTTTTTCAAGCAATATCTGAATTTCTGTGTCAATGTAATAAGGTACTTCAGAACAGGAGAGTCTGGGCCATTAATTGGAAAATTATGTTATTTAGACATACAATACACACACATACAGGGTGTCCAGTAATTAATGGATAACCCTTTAACTGTGGCTAGCTCGACTGATGCCCTACTAGTAACATAATTATGACTTTAGTAAAAGTGTCATGGTTTTCGAGATATTGATTTAAAACCGTTTTTTTTTTAAATATCTCCCAACGCTCATTTATTTTTATGCCATTTCTTTTAATATCAATATTTTTAGGTACTTTTTTTTTAAATACACTTTGTTGATTCATACATCCAATACATTATTTCAGTATCTTTAATAAGGTAATAATTTAAAAAATGGTTCAAAAGAAAAAATTGTGCAAAAAGAATGTTAACTCTTGTTTTTGAACACTTACAATGTAAAAAAAAAGTATATAGCTTCTTGTGCAAATTATTTTAAAAACATGCCCGGTTAATGCAGATTTTGAAATGATATTATTATAAATAGTTTTAATGTTACATCTGGTTTTATTGCTGTTATAATTACAAAGGGGCCATTTTTCATATCATTTAACTATTTCAGAATTAGAACAAAATCATTATCAAAGTTTGTCAAAACTGATAATTACTGTAATGTGCTTTATTGTCATGCACAAATTAGTTTGAGTGAATTTTGGAAGACGACAAACTTGTTTTTGTGGGGTCCTGTGACGTCTCAGACTAGACGCAGTGACTACCTGCGAGTGGCCTTTTTTACCAAGTTAGTGTCCTTCTTGACCCTGCTCTAGTTGTGACGTGCCTACCGTTTCTCTGCTCAAAATTGTGAAAATCAAACAAACTGTTGTTTGATTTTCACAATTTTGATGTTCGTTTTAAAATCTCCGGTGTAACAAAACAAAACAAGTCCAGATTACACAGCACAAAAATTTAGTTTGGCGCCATCATAAATGAAGGTGGTCGTAATCTTTTCATTATTATTGAAATTTGTGTTTATAATAAGTGAAATTGGTTAATTTAGGTGGGAATTAGATAAATTTTATTTAGTGAAAGTGCACAAATGAAATAATCATGAAGAAATTAGTGTATCGTCTATTTCCTCCCTGCCATCAAATCTCACTAGATGAGCTTAAGTAACGAAGCCACTGCTTTACTCAAGACCCTGACCTGACATGACTCTGTGCATAGTGACCAATGACTGTATATTTTATAAGATTTAACAAGCTTGACATTGGCAAAGTAGTCGTGAAAAACAATCGAAAGCCAGATTTATAAAAGAAGAAGAATGGAAATTGACAATAAAAGATCCTTTATCTATAGTAAAACAACAATCAAGCATGATCATAAAAAAATCAGAATGTATCTTACTTGTATTAAACTTATCCAACTATCTAGCCCAGTTAAACAACTTAGATCTCTGGCAGGCCACATACAGACCTTGAGTGTCACTACAGGGATTATGGATCAATGACACAAAGTATTGTAATACAAACTGCAAAGTGAACTAAATTATGTTATAAAATATTTTGTTTATGTTCAAATGTATGAATATCTGGCATCACCAGAACACGAAACACAAAAATTTAGTATCAAACAGACTTGTTATTAACTACATATCTTAAAAACTGAATATTAGACACCAAATGTACATAATATATTTAAATGAGTTTAAAATACGACACATGAATTTATCGATGTAAAAAAACATTTCTAAAGCAATAATTTTATCAAACAAAGAAAATAGAGAATCGGATATATTCACATTTTTATAAAAAATATATGATGATAACAAAATTACAGCTGAAATACATTAAAATATGACTCACCGCTATGTTCGGTAAAAATGTTGGAACCAAGCATGCGGGGGTCCTTTGGCACCCGTGGCTTGCTTCTAGCGGAGCGCATGGACGCGCCACTGGCCGTACCGCGTTCTTTAGCCTGCTGAGCCCCCATCTTACAACAACCTATTTTCACAATCCTACCCTAATAACCACCCCTGATCCTTACACTAAAATAATTTTATCTAGTACAAGATAGTCCCAAGTATACAAACTTCATTTTGCATACAACTACACACTTTTTATTAAACTTTTTAATGTCACTACAAAGTTTTCAAATAATAACAAAGTCACAGGGTGATTAAGTGGCTAAATGTAAGCATTTCTACAGAAAACAACACCGGAATATATGATTAAATAAAAAACACAACCTCCGCCATTAAAGACGGATTGTCAATTCGTGACTGCGCATCAGTGTTGCCAAGCGGCAAGCGAGCAACAATGCCAACGGAATATTGCAGAAATTTGTAAATTTTGAACGTAGGTTTCAAAATAAAAGTAGGAGCTTGAAATTCATTACATTGTTACATTTTGGGACCACTTCTTTGTTTATTTAAAATATACTAATTTTAAAACCTGTTACAATGTATCGCACGTTGCATCTTAAAACACTATGAAAATAAAGTACTACATTGGATGACTTTAGAGTTTATTCTTTGTCATTTCTGCGTCATAACTCTTCTTTAAAAACTTCAATATTATGTAAAAATTAGTTGCTATTATTATGTTCTGTTCGCGTCCATATTTAATTTCGCTGAAACGAAGAAACAATATTAAAAAAATGTAAAAAGAAAAACCAAAAGCAATGTTGCATTATATTTTCCATGCACCTACTTTGGTAATTTTTAACTAAAAAAAATTAACAATAAGATACGTAGGTACATACATTTTTACAGGATTTTTTAGTCATCTCTACTCTCTAGCTACTACCTATAAACTATATGTATACTGAAATTGCAGATAGTATAGTAATTATTATTATCAGAAACTGTTATCACATTATGATAATATTTAAAAAAAGATAGATTGATTAGTTTTACGTAATCACGTTAAATAAATATCATGAAGTAATTTCAAATACTTAGTCAATCTAATTTCGTTTACCAAGAAAATAAGTTATAAAGCAAAACAAAATAATATAAGGAAACATTACTCGATCGTTTAATCTGGCAACCCTTCAAAATGTTAAATTTGACGTCGATTTTTAATTTCCCTGCTTTGTCAACGAGGGCAGCACGTATTTATTTAATTATCTGTACATGTAATACTAGCCAGTACATTTGTATTTTTTTTAAATTGTTAGGGTACCAATTGAAAAAAAATTTACTTTTTTTTAATGTACTCTAAATGTAAATTAGTATTTCATAAAATTGATTGGAAAACTGAAGATGATAGTACTAGCGGCACCTGTTGATCAAATTATAAATTAATTTGTCCCTATCCTCAAAACATTCATCCTCACTTAATTAAAAGTTTAATAAAATTACCAGCGGCTTTAAAAATAGTTATGAAAATATTGTATAGATGACGCTTACCTAAATTTATTGTTAGATAATATTATGGGCATCTTAAAATATATTATTTTTATAGTAGACTAATTTGAAAGTACTTATTATTGTTTCATAAACTTTATAAGCAATCAATTATTATTAGGTAGGTATGTATTACATTACATTTTGTAAAAACATACTTCCACCCCGACCGGCTCTATTCATTCACTATAACCCTCTGACCAATAACATTACTTTTTTATTGGTCTCAATGTATAAGAATAAATAAAATCAGTAAAACCAGTGGTTATGTAAAAAGTTTAATTGCAAAAAATCAAACCAGGTCTTGGAAATTTGCCCGAAAAAATACTGGAGTGGCGCCCATTAAAAAAACAGAGTAAAACACCAATTTAGGTAGGTAGTTAGGTAGGTACCTACTTGGTATAAATACATAAAATTCTCGTGTCAGAATGTTCGTTCATCTGCTAGGTCAGCTAGTACGTAAATAGATTTTAGCGAATTATGTCTATGTTTACAAGCTAATTTTGCGTACGTAGATATTTTGAATAAGTTTTTGTACGAAAGTATTACTTGTTTGTGTATGTGACTAAATATTAATTATTAATATAGTAGTCATGACGTTTTGTGTAAGACATATATATATATAATTACTAGCTGTTACCCGCGGCTTCGCCCGCGATAAATTGAGATGTAAGCTATCCTATCTCTCAAGTTAGATCGAACTGCACATGGTGGACAAGGGACAAACATTGTGACACGAGATTTATATTTATTGTGCAGGACAGAACGCACCGGAACGTCGAGGTCGTTATGACAATTAAAGTGTCTGAGTGTAAAATTTAAAGTGTTTCTAAGTGAAAACGAAAGTAGGTATCTGTTCAAAACAACTAAAGTGCGAGAACCGTATTTAAATAGTGATCAATGTACATAGTTTTACTGTTTACCGTTTATATTTTATTATATCACTATTTTGTTATATTTTAGTTGTAAGTTGATTTATGTTCTGTTTGAAAATAAACGATATTTCAAGAATTTTATTGTAGGTAGGATAAGGTTCCATCCAATGTAGCCTATGTATGTAGTGTGGACAAATGTAAGTCTTTGACCAGTCACTACCTGAGAGAGTTACCATTAAGAATCTCAATTGTGTTTGGTAAGATAAAATAAATCTCGTAACTCATTGAATTAATATAAGTCGCCCTTAAGGCACGGTAATATTATCTATATAATATTACCGTGCTTATGTGTCGTAAAGCCTATTTATTTATAAATTGTTATCATGAGAGCAAATCGTAGCTATACAAATCCGGCGCAAGCGGCTGCTAGCAGCACAGTGCAGTAGGACTGTTGATATTTTTTTTAATATCAAGTTTTCGATATATCAATATTTTTAAATATATCATTATCGGAGTTTGATATATTGAAAAAAACCATCGATATATCGATATTTTTTTTCAATGTAATTTTTATTCGGGTTTATTTACAAAAAACAGTCACAAGTCAACTCAAAAATAATTTACAAAGTTTATAATAGCTGTTCTGCATACTGTTCTGTACCAAAGTACTGGAACTATGTTGCCCTGAAATCAACGCGAGCGAAGCCGCGTGTGTAGGTAGTATACAAATAAATAAATGAAAAGAGAGAAAACATGTTATGGTGTAAATAAAATGCAGTAGATTAAGTTTATGATGACGTTGTTATTTAAATAATTGGCAAGAAAAGAAAAACATATCGAGTGTCTAAAAACATATCTAAATTTCAATATCTAACTATCGATATAGCGTCCAATAAAGTATTAGTAATAAAGATCGATATTTCTAAATAATAATATCGATATTTCGATATTTTATCAACAGTCCTACAGTGCAGTGCGAGCTTTTAACCAGTTTGGCGCAACTTTCATATCAAAAAATTAAAAAAATAAGTTTGCTATATTTTTTATTCGCCCAAATCATATGACACAAGTTGCCTTATATCTGAATGCCTTTAGACTTTCTTTCAAATTATACGGGCTATAATTTTTCAAGTAAACTTTATACAAATTCGGGTTTGATATGTATGTATAGAAGTCCCGCCTCTTATTACGTAGTATTTATACACTCTTTGCTTTTAACAACTTTTAACCGCGCAACAGCCTCAAAGAAGAGAGGTGAAGAAGTAACCTCAAGATCTCCTGGTGGTAGCCAGCCCATAGTAAAGTTAAAGTGTTTTCCTGAATAAAGAAGATTTGAAGAAAAGCTACTTCAGTGCGTTGTTATTCGGGTGGCTAGTGTTCTTTTAAGAATATACAGTCCACTTGCTTCCCGCTGAAGCTGACCCTGCATTCGTGTTTCGTTATGCGCAGAGCGCTGTTGCGCACATTGGCGTCGATTTAAGACGGTATCTACTGTTTCGTGTTTCGCATAGCGCTGTCGCGCATATTTATGTTTTTTATTTTTTCTTGTTTTAATCTACTAAATATTTTAAGTGTCCGTATACTTACTAATTGGTAAACTTTTAGTAGTAGTAGGTATAACTACTTTACTTATTGATAAATTTTTATATCTCAAGTAAACAAGTATTTTTTTACGATATTGGTAGGCAAACAAGTAGAGGGACCAAAGGTGATAGTGATGTGTTGGCAATCTAAAGCCGGGCCTCTAGAGAAAGTAAGTTTACCAACAACGATATCCTTCGAACCGCAACACGTCAACGGCAAGCACTGACGTTATGGCATCAGGAATAATTAAGGCACTGGTATAAATCCGGGCGAGTCACCGTGAAACTGTAGCACCTAGTCAGATGTTACCATTTTAGTGACGGTAAGCCTATGCTCACCTTTCTTGAGCTGGCGGGAAGGCAAATGGTCTATTCTGCAAAGAAGCCTGGTCAACTACGGAGGAGTTTAAATTCTTATTTTTAATAAAAATAAATTCTTAAGCCAAACTTTATTCACTATGACGAAAAACATCTTACTTGATATAATAAGTACAATACAGTACAATCTGTACAATAATAATTATAACATAATCCTTACTTTTTTGCGGTCGAATAAAAATAAACTGATGGGTTACTCTTAAATCTCGATTTCACCTAAATTGGAAATCGATTCCGATTTCATATGTCATTTTAACTTGAACACAGAACTAGCGGATTATTAACATTATGTTAATTATCATTGATTAATTATTAATCATCCTAGGGTACCTAGTGTCAAGAGTCTCCAAAACCGGCGTGTTTGTATGAAAAGGGTAATGAATGTAAAGGAAACCAGACAGGTTTGTCGATATCGTGAGATTTGGCACTCGATACTCTCTTCCTACCCCATAAGTGACTTGGCGTGAAGATATGTATGTTTGTATGTTAATAATAAACAAAAAAATGTTTTATTAAATTTTGACATTACGATTCTGTAATACAGACTACAACGTCAACGTAATCTAGTAAGAATTTTGGTCTAGGTTTATTAATAAAATAAGTATCTTCACGCCCATGTTCTTGTACAAGTAGGCAAAGGCACAACCAGGGCACCCAGGATTAGCCGAAGACACTAAGTCCCAGAATGTGATAGGTGACAAGCCTAATTATAAAATTTGGGAAAATCAAATTTTCTGTTTGTTCGGGAATCGAACTCGGGATCTCATGCAGTCGAGTCCAACACCTGGACCGCAAGACCACAGAATTTATTAAAAAGGTGGTAGAAGTTACAAGCAAACCCAAGGCTACACACGAGTACTCAGAAGCTATGTAAAATTACAGTTCATTATCAGTAATAATGTGTATGAGAGGACTCAGAAAATAGATTATTTCCGATGTCGTTCACAAACGACCTTCTGAAGTCTTGAGATCCGGAATTGCTAATGAATTCGGAATTCTTATCGTTCATTAAACATTCTCTGTATCCCCTTTGTTGTGAGCACTTTACTTCTTTATCCATTTTTGATGATAGCTTTACGTACCTAAATCTTTACTTGTTTAAGGTTTGGTTACACCTTGGTTTGGTTAGACATGGGTACAATTTAATAAAATTAGCTTCCTTATCAAAAATTATCATATAATTGTCTAGTCTATGGTCTAGCGGACGTGTTGGAGTTGATTCGATTCCCGGTTTCGGCACCAAAAAGAAAATTAGTTTTTTCAATAAAAACAACGTTTTTCGGGATAAGATATGTGCCCGTTAGGGCAACTATGCCATTATCGGACTTGGACTTAGTGCAGCGGTCGGCAACCCGCGACCCGCCGACGTCTTACTTGCGGCCCGTGAATGTCCGCCCATTTTCATTTTTTCAATGGGACATGACCAATTATACGTAGGTATATTTGGCTTCTAGGGTAAATATTACAAGTGTGGCCCACCTTTAGTTTATTTTGCTGCTTTGAGGCCCTTGTCTGCGAAAAGGTTGCCGACCGCTAAGTTAGTGTCTTCTGCTAGTTGTGGGTGGCACCTGGTTTTACCTCCTGCTATCTCGACATAAATAAGGGCGCGAAGCTGGGGTGTAGCTACCGCGGTATCAGTCGTATCAATGATACAGACAGGATACGGAGCCCTCAGGATAAAGAGTCTCGGGAAAATGAAAACGGGTAAGGTAATAAGGTTTTTCTTTAAACACGTTCCACTTGTTTCACTATCGTTTAAAGAGGCAAAAAAAATAGAGGAATTTGAATCATCTTCTGCTGCGGATACTTTAAAAAAAGCATATCATGTAGTTATATTTATATATCATATTTGATTATTTTACTTGCTTTTACTTTAGGTACTTAATTTACTTTTACTTGCTTGTGAAAAATGTTTTCCCTTCCTTTGTTCTACCGAGGTACTCTCCTCGGCATTAGCCATTGGCGTGAAGATACCTAAGTACCTAAGAAACATATAAACAATATTTGCAAAAACATTTTTATGTGATATTTTATGATGTTCATTTTCTATTTCGAAAGCGCATTCGGTCTTTATTGATTGCGGGTATTTTTGTACAATCTATACAAAAATATGTAACCCGCCATTTTGTTGCGGCGGCCATTTTGAACTGACAACAGCAGTAGGTAAGCAGGTACTGCGCACATACCTTTTGTTACTTTACTCTTTGTACAGTACATTTCGAGAATATAAAATTATAATATCGCAGTGGGAACTAAAATGTACAATGTATATTCCAAATTTTATTTCAAATTATAGTCTGTTTTTTAATCTCAGAGACTGAATTGATAGATGTAAATGTCAAGTTTACAAAATATAATGATACCTGTGTTTTTATTATAGTGTTGTTCTTGACACTGATTTTTTTCAAAACGTAAATTAACGTTGATTTTCGAAGAATGGAAAACTTAAATTTGTTTGCACTAAAACTCTAAACTTTGATCAGCCAATTTAACTGACATCGAAAAAGAGAACGTTATTTCAAAGATTATTTTTTATTTAAGTAAACGTACTTTCGAGGTGGTTCCATTGCCAAATAGTCTGGGTCTTCTTGATGGAATCGAATAGAAATCGAATAAAATACTTAATTTTAGTGAAATTAGACGAGTTTATATTAAAATCGAAGTCGGCTTTTTGCAATTTACTGAATTTTAAATTGTGGTAACCTTTCGTCTTTCAATCTATTAAAATGCTCGAATGCGTCCGTTGTGCCTTGCACACAAAAAATATCAATTACCAACTATTTTCTATAACGGTCTATTGTATTGTTGTTTTACTATAATGCGTCATGTTTTAATTAAAAAAATAGCTCTGGGGCCTGGACGAATTACAAAAATGTATCTAATCCTATAGTAAAAAAATTATATGCTTGTATCATTCAGTATAGTTACAATTAATTTAGTATATACTCATATTTTTTCCCCCGTGTTGGTTCGAGTCCTCTGTGTAAAATAGCCTTACCCCGACTATGTGAAACTTATGTCTAAAGCTTATTTTAAATCGTTATAAATCCTAGTTATTTTGCTTAATGTTGAGAAAAGCATAATGTTGATATTTCGTCATGTTGGTCGGGGTCCTCCATGTAAATTAGGACATCCACCGTCGCGCCGGCCTTCTGGCAGCCCTCAAGAGGCGAGCAAAGGCGAAGTGGCTCATTACCAATAATACTACTGATGGTAGAGTGATGTGCAGCAACTTGCCGGGATAGAGATCTACCGCCATACTTACACTACCGCCGTAGTGACAATGTCATGTAATAGTTCGGAGGGTAGGACAGCCGGTAGACTTGCACAATTCGCCTAAAATCCCCGCCACGCAAAGACGCACTTACAATATATAATAATATGGTGACTGTACACTGCCGCCATCTCTTACCATCAGAAGAGCCGCGTCCTTGTTTGTTATCTTTTGCCACAAAAAATAGTGCTGTTTGTTTGTTACGCAAAAAATAAGACTTTTAAATTAAATTAATACTAAGATTTAATATTATTTATTACCCTACAATTAATTGTGAATTTATTCGTTCTAAATACACATGTTCCGATTTTCCAGTGTAACCTGTAAAAATCGGTATCAAATTTTGTTAACATTTTTCGATAATGGCACGATACTATTTATCAAGCCCGAAAAACTGACAATATTGCTAATGTCAATTTAGTCTCTTTCTTTCTTTAGGTTTTGGCCTAAACGTTAGTATTTTGCCATTAGTCAAGTAGAAATTTGCATCAAATTTTATATCAATTTAATTAATCATAATTAGTCATCAGTCATAAATCGTCAGTAAGTCATGTCAGGATCTTGGGTAAAGCGGTGGCCTCATTATTCAAACTCATGTAATGAGATTTGGCGGCAACGAGGAAATGCACGATACGCTCATTTTTTCATGATTATTTCATTTGTGCACTTTCACTAAACAAAATTGTACAAAATGCCACCAAAATTGACAAATTTCACTCTATATCAACACGAAATTCAATAAATATGAAAAAACTTCGACCATCTTTTCTCTCGATGGCACCAAAACTGAATTTAGTCTCTGCGATTAAAAAACAGGTTATAACTAGTTCGAAATTCGATTTCAAGAATTGTGACGTAATCGGTGTCCATAGATCATGAAAGTTTTGCCATCAGTAGAGGTAGTTTCATACCTCTACCGCAACTTTCATATAAAAAATTAAAAAAAATGAGTTTGCTATGTTTTTTATTCGCCCAAATCATATGACACTAGTTGCTTTATATCTGAATGCCTTTAGACTTACTTTCAAATTGTACGGGCTATACCTTTTCAAGTAAACTTCATACAAAATTCGGGTTTGCTTTGTATCTATGGAAGTCCCGACTCTTATTACGTAGAATTTATATACTCTTTGAGTAGAGGTGTTTGCTGCCTTAACACGAAAATATATAAATATTTAATTTTTGTACATTTTCGCTTTTTGTATGCAATAAAGTATTAAATAAAAAATATAAAATAAAAGATATTGTTCGAATCTATATTCGTCATACTTACATGTTGTATTGATTCGATTTGTAACAGGGATTCCGATCCGGTGGTAAGTTATAAAAATATCGACGCGCGCAAATAACGCTTTAATAATGTGAACAAAGTTTTATCTGATACTGATTAAAATTTTCTACCGGTAACACAGTGGAGGAACTGGCTTGGATAAGAATACAACTGACCTATTCCTGCAGCCTCAATGACAGTGTCATGTTTCTGTATGGAAGTTGCCCCCTAGTTTGTTCATAAGAAAAACAAATAAAAACACTTATTTGAAATAATTTAATGAAATAAATAGTCACTATATAAACACGAGGCCTTACATTTAGACTCATACTTTGACGGTGTAATTTGTACCAGGGTTTTAACTTACTTCAACTAAATTCATAATTGAATTACAAAAGTATATTTTAAGTACTATAAACTTATAACATAACTTTTAGGGTCTCTGCTTACTCAAGCGGGTAATAAAAGACGCTTACTGACGCATAGTATTACATGATTAATGCCAAAATCTGATGAAGTTGTTAAAACCGCAAGGTTGGCAACACTCTGGGTAGCCATTAAAAAATTAATGTCACACTGCTACGGTGTCACAATATTACTTAATCTGTGACGGCACCATTTAATGGTCATGCTATATTACCGTACGAAATAAACGCGAGCGGGCGCCTTTTCCATAAAACCTGCGTAATCAAGCATAGACCCTTAGATTATTGATTTAATCAATACTTAAGTAGGTAATACTGTTCTTATTGTACTACACGCACTCAACTAGAATTTGAATAAATTAATTTTGTGACAGTGACAAGGACAATGCCTTTCGACCCAAATAGAGATAACTAGAGATAGAACAACAGAGATAGATTTTTTCCAAATCAAACAAACGAATATTCTGATTATATAAAAATACAAGTTTAAAAATAAATTTAATTTAGGTTGCAAGATAATATTAACAGCACCTAAATTAACAATAAAACCTTAGTTTTTTTAGTTTCAATAAACTAAACTGTGATAGTTTCAGTTTATACACAACTACATGGCACTTATTTCCTTGCAACTGTCACTTTTTGGCGTAACAAAATAAAGTACTCCGAAAAGGCCTCATGGCCCTTGCATCATAACTGCTTGCAAAGTATAACTGCTTTACTTGAAAGATAATTAATAAGTAATAACATGTCAGGACTTTCCTATTACGACAATAGTCTACCATGATAGCGACTATACGCTATAGATTGATCCTCATGTTGGTCCTCTGCCTCCCTCCCAGGTAGCTCGTAAGAGGTGAGCATAGGTTAAAAGTGTCATTACTAACAAGGCCACTAGTGGCAGAGTTCTGTTTAGCAAATTGGCCTGATAGGGATTTAGCGCCTTGCCTATTCCTGCCACCATAATGACTGATGTTCCGGTGTGGATGGTAGAGTAGACCTTGACCCTGACGTCCTGGCCACTAACATAAATGGTGTCTATAGGCCACGATTATCTGTTATCAACTGGAGAGCTGTGCGCTTGGTCGCTGACCTTTCACATAAAAAAAGAGATCTCCAAACATTCAATTGAACTGACCTTCCACTAGTCCTCTTTTGCCAAACTTCACAATTTATAATATTAACAATATTTTTAAACAAGTGATAATTTACTTTAAGTCAAAGATCGTAACCACTAGTACGGATTTGTAACTGTTATATCAAGTCTTTAGGGTTATCAAATAACCTAAAATTTTTTTTTTTTGATTTTCCCCTTAATCGATTCAAATTGAAAAATCTGCATTTTTTTTAACGCCAAACGGCATTCTTTATCCCTAATTATGAAGCTGTGTTACTCTCCTAACAAAGACCTTATGTCATTTCCAAATATTGCTAATTCACTCTACTGCATTGATCTCTCTTTCTGAAAGGTTATGTTAATTAACAAAACGAAAGAGAGGCCTGTACATTAAAGAAAGTGAGCAATATTATTGTTTTGAACGAATGTAATATTCAGCAGTAAGATTGAGACATTTATACAAAATAACACGCTTACCCCCACTTTGTTACGCCTTTGTCCATTTGTCACTGGTCAAAAACATTCTAGTTTCTCTTTGGCACTCATGCTTTGGCTAACAACAACATAAAAATAACAACTTAAGTTACGTATTTATACATTAATTCAGGTATTCTCCCAAACACAAACAAACTAAACATTTTATAGTCTGATTTTGTTGTGATATGTTTATGGGGGAGGATATTTAAAATTAGAGTGACATTGCCATAACTGGTAAGAAATGAAATACACATTTACTAGATTATGGATTATCATGATACCTATTCCTATTTTATAAGTTTAGACTTATCTGACAAAGTAGTTGAGCTTAAAGGTATTTTAAGCATATATTGAATAAGCAATACATTAAATAACAACATTAGGCATTTTTATATTTGAAGCAAGAACATAGTAGATGTTGCACATTTCAGATTTTTTTGTTATTTTTTTTTAATTATAAACATCGAAATTGCAGATGTATTTACTATTGTGGAAATGTATATTTGCAGAACATTTTTTCTGAAACTTACTTACTAAATATTTATATTATCTAAGTTTGTTTTTTTTATTTTTAACTACATTTTTGTATTACACAGATGCGTATCGTATAACATCGTAAACACGACTATCTGACCCCCTGACAGACTTTAAAAAGTATTATAAGAAGGTCAAATAGTTGCATTACTTACTGCACATTCTTAATTATTACATAGAATTTTTATTCTTCAAATAGACTTCTAGGGATGTTCACGTTGAAACTTGTCGGACAAACAAACTAACTTTTATAAAAAACGGAATAAAAATATTACAAGTTTTTGAAGTTGAAAAGACACGACTACAACAATTGCATAATCTGAGAAAAAATAGTACAATGCAGATCAAAGCAGGCGCGGTTCTAACTAGACACACAATTAATGTGTTTCTGACAGGTGTGCTGCAAAAACATTTTTATC
>NJDC01028271.1:266846-276856 GCA_002245475.1 Calephelis virginiensis | reverse complement strand
CGTACGGCCGGACGGATAACAAAGTGATCATAAAGGGAATCCGTATTTCCCGTTCAAGGTATGGAACCCTAAAAAACATTATTTATCCAATGGTGACCTGTTTATTTTATCAATTACTAGCTGCCTATTCCGGTTTCGCTCGGATGTTAATTTTTTTGATTATAAATTGAGATGTAAGCTATCCTATCTTTCAAATTGGATCAAACTGCACACGGTGTGCAAATTTGATTCAAATCGGTTAAGTAGTTTTGGAGTCCATCGCGCACAAACAGCGTGACACGTAATTTATATATATTAAGACAAGCTGTTACCCGCGGCTTCGCCCGCGATGAATTGAGATGTAAGCTATCCTATCTTTCAAGTTAAGTCAAACTGCACACGGTGTGTAAATTTTATTGAAATCGATTAAGTAGTTTAGGAGTCCATCGTGGACAAACAACGTGACACGTAATTTATATATATTAAGATAATAACGTTAACATTTATTTTAACCAATGAATACAATACATTTTTACATGTATACAAATTATACTGACCGAGCATAGTTTGTACCACCTTGAATGGGTGAGATAAAGCGCAACCTACCTGGTCAGATCGTATTTTGAAATCATCCAGGAATATATTGCATAAGCAATTTTAACTAAATCTGTAAAATCGTTAAGGAGTTATATGGCCAAAACACGTACAGACGAATTAAATATTATATTAAAAGAAGAAATAAAACAAAATTGTTAATCGTGTTAGTGATACCATTTATGACTTTAGATAAGCTGTACTTATTTTAATTATGTTTGTTTATTTTTCATGTGTGAAACTTACAATCTTTGACGCAAAAAGAAACTTTGTATAAAACAAAGTGTTAAAAAAGAAAGACATTCAAAGGCTGATGTTGAATTATGATTAGTTTGTTTCATAATATGAATCGTAAACAATTTGGATTTATGTATGAAATATATTTAAGTTTTTATTACAAAAATAATTTAATCCTGAAAACCAGTATTATGGTAGGCTATTCCTAATAAACTGAAATATTCCTTGGGACTCATACCCCACTTTATTAATAACTAGCTGTTTGTGCGCGACTTCGTCAGTGTGGAATACAATTTCATACAAACTCTTATACCCATTATAATTTCTTGAGAGTAGATTTTTTAAAAAATAGCCTATGTTTGAACTTAAATCAATAATGTATTCATCAAAACCAGTTCAGTGGTTTCGTCGTGAAACCGTAACACAGACAGATTTACTGACTTGTTATAGTATTAGTATTTACGTTTACATGTTTTTAAGGTATCTAGTTCAAAGTTAGGCAGATTAGTTACTTACTTAGTATAAAACGGTGAACAATAAAATTATTGTTCACCGAAGCATGAAAATATTAATATAATAAAATATGGTCACAACAGCTTTTGACTCGAGCTACATAAAGTCGGTCTTATCGTTAGGAAGCAATCTGCAACCGATATTCTTCAGATATTAATTGTGCCCTTGTTTGCGTATTATAAAATTTCTTACTAAATTTGTTCTGGTTTGCATGTACAAAAGCATAATTAAGCACAGTAAAATTGCAAAAACTGACTTTAAGACTAACATGAGGTGCCAAGTCGCGATTTGAATTTTTCTTTTTTCGAAACATAGCAAATGATTTCGACATGGTTCAACATAAATTTTATCAACTTCTTACTAGTGATATTTGATAGAAGAAGGCATTACTTTGCGGGAATAATACTTTCATGCAAATAAAATATTTATATTTGCGATTTTCCGCCAAAAACATGTACAAGTATTATAACGTGACAAAACAGTAAAGTTATTGCTTAATGAATGGATCGGACTTACTAGAAGCCAAAGCCTCCAAATATATCCAGCTCCACACAACACACTCACACACCACTAAGCTGTTTTATTAGCACCAACAATACACACACTACTAAGCACTAAACGTACGTTTCGCTTCACAACCGAAGCATAGTCAGGGGAATTCAACGGCACTCTACGAAGGTTAACTATATAAATAGCTAGTTTGTATTCAACTTGTTAATTTTTTTATCTAGATATATGCAACAGGTGATTTAGACAGTTGTTTAGTGGTCATTAAAGGTGACGATCATGATGATAAAAAATGTATGCACTATTAAGTGTAACTCAAAAACCACTAGCCGAATCGTGATGAATTAATATAGGATCACCTTGGAATTATGATTACAAAAAAAATTCCATGAAAATCAGTTGGCTATTGACCGAGTAATAGCGCAAAAAGTATATAAAAATAAAAAACTGGCCAAGTGCTAGTAGGATTCACTCACGAAGGGTTCCGTACTATCATCTATCTATTAAAAATTACGTGTGTTGTATTAGAACCCCCTTTGATATTTACTTGATTGCTATTTAAGTATTTATTTTGAAACATAATATACAAGTAAATATTATGTGAGAATTTGAAGCGTTACCGTTTTTAAAATTGAGCAAAAAATACGAAAAAAAAACACGTTTCCTGTATGGTGTATACCCCCCTAAATATATATTTTTTAATTTTTAGTATTTGTTGTTATAGCGGCAACGGAAATATATTATTTGTGAAAATTTGAGCTTTCTAGATATCACGGTTTATGAGATACAGTCTGGAGACAGACAGACAACGGAGCCTTAGTAATAGGGTCCGTTTTTCCATTTGGGTATGGAACCCTAAAAACAGAAGTACAGTCGAATTTAGGATCTCCTACTTTTTTTAGAGTCAGAAAGGAGTTCATCTCGAAACGTATCTTTTGTAGCCTATCTCACTGTTTTTGTTGTCTAAACCTCGAAATAGACATTTATTTAACTAAGATTACAAATTGAGATAGCAAACAGACCGCTAGCTATTCTCAAGTATAAAAATAGCCGCCGCCTATTAATTTCATAGTCAGCAGCAACCATCGACAACAGTTTTAACTGCCACAAATTAAATTAAATCTTGATACTTTTTATGTAATACTAGCGGCCTGCCCCGGCTTTGCACGATTATGAAATATACATATAAAAATTCGTCTTCAATCACTTTATCTATTTAAAAAAAAAGTATCGAAATCCGTTGCGCAGTTTTAAAGATTTAAGCATCCAAAGGGACATATGGACCTAGGAACAGAAGAAGCGACTTTGTTTTTTACTATGTACTGAAGACAGCGAAAAATTACACAGTTTTATTGATGGCTAGAGGTCATCGCAGCTTATCGGCACAATAGATGTTATAGGTGCGTTACTGTTTTATGGCTGGGATGCTAATGTGCCAGTCTGCCGACTTCCGTTCTGACCGGAACATAAAACTATAATTATGGCGACAGGAATAGACGGGCGGTAGATCCCTACCCGGATAAGTTGCACAGTAGGTACTGCATCACCAATGATTTTGTAGATATCGATCAATTTAAGCTATGCTCTCCTCTACCTCCTACTTCGTTATAAAAGCAAGTAAGCAATAAGAAAAAGGGCAAAAAAGCACATTTTTTTTAGTAGGGGCACCGGTCCAACACGGAGAAAACAGGAGAATTGGATATTAATTACAATTTTTTTATTCACATGGATCATACAAATGGTACTTCTACGTGTAAACATTTTTATAAACTACTAATAAATAATAAACAATCGCGGCCACACTTTGAGAAGATCCGGCGAAAGAAATTCAGCGGGCTTGTCTGTTTTCTAAACTAATCGTAACATTGTAAATTAGAAAAAAAATATAAATGTGGTACAGAATCAACATTTCACAGCTCTGTTATTCGTATTTGTATGTATGTAGGTATTCTTCACAATAGCGAGCAACGGATCAAGACTCTTAATCCTACTCAAAACTTGAATGTAAAAAGTATGAATAACTTTTTATTAAGCATTTAATAATTACAATGCTATCAACGTTCAAGTATTCTTAAGTATTCTGGTTATAATTTTTTTTTATATAAAAATGGAGAAAAGTTTCATTGCTTTTCATTACGTAATAATATGAGGTCTCATCCGATTGCCAATTTTTCAAACTACTTTAACTTTGCTGTAAAACTAGATTTTGCTTGAACTTGCTTTTGATAACGGCAATAAATTAACGAATACAATTAATTATTTACTAAAAATTACAATAGTTAGATTCGGTTACACCAGTTTGCCATAATTTGATCTGCTGTAATGGTCAACCGACATAATATTGTTTCTCGTAATTTCATATGTTAGTCACATGCTAGAAACTTTGTTTCCCATAAGGTCAATTTCAATAATATCATTTGCTAGCATGATTGTAAGCCGTATTAACATAAGTCATAACAAAATTTACCATCAAAAGAATTTCTTGAAAAATAACACAAATTCTTTTTATACTAAAAGATCAATAGATTTAGGTACGGTTTGGTTTGGTTAAGTTAGGTAAGAACATGAAAGACAAAGCACGAGCCGAGCGAGCGTGTCGCGGCAGCGGCCGGCGAAGTGCCAGAAATCTAAGCGCTTTTTAGAACAAAGGCGTTAGGTTAAATTAGAACGAAAGCGACTTTGGCCGTCAAGAGGTACTAGTATGTATTAGAAATAAAAAAAAACTATTATATGTAATCCTACTGTCATATATTTACTAGAAATGCATAATCGTACATTTATTACAATTTACATTTTACTTAATGCAAATACAAATATTTGTAAGGCATTTAAATATTCTATTGAATAATATTATTGCAATTAATAAAATGGATAACAATACGTACCTATGGTACTCGTGTCATTATGGAAACTTATTTTAGGGCGAAGAAGAGTATGTCCCATGTTATGGCCAACAAATCATTCGGGCAAGTAAAAATTCGGGAAAATGAAATTCTGGCATTTGAATATATGTTCGGGAAAACAATAGACAACCAGTTAGATTACATATGACAGATAATCATTCAATTAAAAAAAAAACTCATGTGTTATGCACTCAAGCGTTATAAAAACGCATAAAATTAGACATAGTAAAGGGCTGGAATTAGAAATGGAAAGTAGAACAATTTTCTACTCATATCAAGGCCACTAATTATAATTGATTGAATTAGTTAACCTCTTAAAAACCGATTCCAAAACAGAGAAGATTATCAAATCATTTTTTTTATGTATTCTATTAGGTTTTGTAGAATTAAAATTTATTAATGTATAAGTACCTTCACGCACTTACCCACTAAGAAATAGACACAGGCACAACCACGACACCCACGACTAACCGAAGACACTAAGTCCCACAATGTAATAGGTCAATTTTTTAATAAAAATAACGTTGCCCGGGATTGGATCTGTGCCCGGTTGGCGGTAGGTTTTGCCGCCTTTCACATTGTGGGACTTAGTGTCTTTGGCTAGTCGTGGGTGTCCTGGTTGCACCTCTGCCTACCTCTGCGGGGATATGGACGTGAAAATACTTTTTACTTCTGTGTTAGTATGTAAAATTGCTCACATGGTTTTAGATTCCGGTCATATGATAGCTATGGTGTTTATTATCAGATATTGTCTCATATCATCAGAAGAGGGCCATCTATATCACTATCTTTTTTGCGTAAGAATACAGCTAACAACCATATGGCCCACTTGATGATAGGAGAAAGCTGCGGATAGATACCACAGAAGGTATGCCGCTGTTCTTTGGCCAGGATGTTATACTTATTGTGCAAGTCTACCAGCTACCCTCTCCGTATCGGGACGTGACCGTGTCAGTATGATAACAGAAACAGGTAAATCACTAGATCCGTACCCATTAAAGTTCATTAACAGAATTTGGCCACCAGCAGCCTTGTTAGTGATGACCCATTTAACCAATGCTCGCCTCTTACAAGCTGTAAGTCAGAGAGGCAGATAGTATATATATTCTAGTCTAGTAATATAAAAAAAGTTACCTTTGGTTCACTATCTTTTTTATGTAAGAATACAACGAACAAACATACGGCTCACCTGACGGTATTGGGAGTAGACTTTAACAAGTCTTAGCAATAACTTGCTAGGTCACAATAAGGATCGCTCCGTAGTAGTTCAGTTATTCGAATGTACTAGTTCGGACTTCTAGTACTATTAGTTCAGTAGTACATTAGAAAAAGTTACGTCTTATGATTCTCACGTGGCTCACGGAATGAATTATACTCGTATTTTGATTTTCCTTTATATTTTGCAGGAATTTCATTCTCAAATGCTTATGAGAAGTTTTGTCTCCATTTGTAGTGTCATCTTTAGAATGGAATTTTCCATTTTTGTTATGTTATAAATGTTTATATAAAAATCTTACATTAGGTATGTAAAATGTGTTTGAAATATTTATCAACATATTTACAATATTTATATTATTATTTCTAATATTCATCAAACTAATTAACTATGATCTCTATTTCAATGATAGTAAAGTTTAAAATAAAATAATTTGTTATTCTCGTTCGATCACATCTTAAACACCATGTCCAATAGCAGCGCGCGACAAACAATTCGTTCTTAGTATTCATTCTGTTCTTTGTTTATAATTCCGTTCTTGATGAAACATTGCGAACGAGATGTACTAAATGAACGATTAAGCATACGGTTACGGAATAGTTCGTTCTAGTACTGTGAACTGAATTAATTCTTACTAGTTCTTATTACATTAAATAAGCAAGCCTAATGCGGAGGCCGTGGATAGTATGGTTTGCGCTTAAAACTGTCAAGTGGGTCACAAAGGGACCGTTTGAAAATTACCCAGCCATAACAGAACAATGTTTTGGGTAACACTGTTGTAGATTATTATGGCACCAGGAATAGGCAAGGCGCTAAATCTCTACCCAGGGAAAGTTGCTGAACTCTGCCGCCAGTGGTCTTGTTAAAATTGACCCATTTTACCTCTTAGAAGCTGTATGACAGGGAGGAAGATGGTCTATTCTAGTCTAGTAATATAAAAAAGTTACATTCGGTTCATGATCTTTTTTATATACGAATACAACGAACAAGCATACGGATCACCTGATGGCAAGATACAGTCGCGGATATACGGGATTAAAACGATTGAAGGTGGCCTGTCGCCGGGATATTATGCCTATAGTGCTAACCTATGGGCTGCCGTATCGTATAGAATGTTATGGCACAAGGAATAGGCAAGGCGCTAAATATCTACCAGAGTAAGTTGCTGAACTCTGCGAAGAGCTGGTGAAAGCGAGCTGTAAGACAGAGAGTAGATGGGCTATTCTAGTCTATTAATAAAAAAGTTACCTTTGACCTCAACGATGTACGGCTTGTCACCAGGTGCGTGGGTGGTCGACATGACGGTAAGTGCGGAGACATGGCTGACCGACCGCACTGTGGCCACACACTGCCAGGGCGCACCGAACAGTCCACACAAGGAGTTCACCAGCGACATCACCACAATGTCCATGTGGAATCCACTGCCCTTCTTCAAACGTCTCTCTGGTTTGTCAATGATCAACCTAGTCACGCAAACTCAATTTGTCAGCAACATTTCAGGAGAGTCAATATATCATAGTAATCAATGCGCATCAGGTAACAGTTCAAAATGTGAGAGGATGCTAGGCAAGGTGGGAATTGAATAACTTGACACTATATTCTTTAACAAACGATTACCAAAAAATTGTTCAGCATTGCTATTGGTCCACGTAATTAACATAAAGTTAATTTTAACCAATCAGAACACTTTGTGCTCATTGACAAATTATAAAAGCGCGTTCTGATTGGTTGAAATGAACTTGGTACTCGTTTGTTAAAATAAACAGACTAAAGATACTCTACGTACCTCGTAAGGGTTTTGGCATGAAGATATACATGTATGTACAATGTACATACACTAAATGCAATTACAATAACGATTAGGTAAACGGAAATCTTCTTATAATACTGTAGGAGACCCAGAACAATTTGCTTTTTGTATTTTTATAGAGCAAAAAACAACGATATTAAAAAAAAACTAAGGAGGTCCTAAAATAAATTAATGATAGTGTATCTACAAAAAAAAAATATAATTTCATTACCACGTCGTCTAGGCCACAAAAAATATTATGCGTCATTAAACATAACTCAAAAGGACTAATCGGTTTTTGATCTGTGGGACCACAAAAATCCAATTCGGTGAATAATCGCGTAAAACGTTATATTATGATAGTATCTTGATAGTATCTACACGCCCATATCCACGAAGAGGGAGGCAGAGGCACAATCAGGGCACCCTCGACTAGTCGAAGACACTAAGTCCCACAATGTGATGTGGCAATGTGTAGGTGGCAAGCTGATCGCCAAACGGGCACATATCCAACCTTGAGCAACTTTATATTTATTGTAAAATTGAAGATAATCATTCCTGATTTTGTTGCCCGGGATTGACCCAGGGACCTCAAGAAATCAAGACCGGCGCCGGACGGCTGGACCACAGGTGCGTTAACATAATTACATCATGAATTAATGAATCACATTAAGGGGATTTTTCGATCAAAATCCAAGTGGCTTTTGAGTTATACTTAAAAAGGTATATTATTGTTGCACACCGAGATGACATAGACAAACAAAAAACAAGAGTTGTTTTTTTTTTAAAGATGCTACGTTCAAGTTCAAGTCAAAGTCACTTTTCTCATGTGAAAGGGCCTATTTTCAAATCACAATCTGAAATCAGTACATGATTGACATTTCTAATTTTGAATCAATCGATACAAAGTTTTGCACTAATTGTGATTCCTTGAAGTTTGTTAATTTTGAATTATTGAGAAGAATACTTACTTACAAAATAAGACGCCTTGATATTAGCCCTTTTGAATACAAAAGGGCTAATATCAAGGCGTCTTTGAATGCAAAGTTTTTATATGAGTTGGCTGACACACAAGATTTTCTGTTGAAAGTGGGGTAATACGGAAGTATAACTCGCAAAACAGAAAAATTAGACTCTTGCCTTATTAATAAACACGGAATAAAGTACTCCAAGGAATAACCTGGTATTATAGTCTTTATTACAATGCAATACAGGCTATAATATCAACTATATCTTACACCTACCCTACACCACATTTACTAATAAAACGGCAAAAATACTCTCATTTGACGTTCAAAAACTTTTAAAATACAGAAAGTATTCGCATTATCTTGGGTCTCCTAAAACATTTATCATTGGCCTAAGAGATTAGTGTGCAATCGCAAAAGCATTGAACAATTCGCAGAGCTTAGCAATGACTTTAAGTTTTTATAAATAATTTTAGTACAGTTTCATAAAATTGATGAGTACTCATAACTTTTTTAATCGCATTCATAAAATTTGAAAAAAAGTTTGCAAATTGTTACGATCCAAACAAAAAAAAATATAATAAAAATAATTCTAATATTTATTTTTAAAAATGCGATTAAAAACAGCTTTAAATATCGCACTGTATTATTAAAAAAATCTTACTCAGCAATATGCGTCTCCATGAAGACAATAATGTAAACCATGAGAGCTGGTAGCACCATAGCAAATGCAGCCCATAGAGGGATGGTTTCCAAGCCTGGGTTGAGTGGAACGAACCAGGATCGTTCTTGACGAGTTGGACTTAGACCTTCTGGCACTTTTAACGTCTCAGTCCATACCGGCACCAAGCAGGACAAGCCTACCATAAGTACAATTGCAATGGGTACACCAAAGTCTCCTAGAGCACGTCGAGCCTGGAATAATAAGGCTATTCTACATAATATGATACATCAATATTCTGGAACGTTCTAGAAAACTCTGAATACACCACTTCTAGCTTAGGTGTTGTTTATTCATCTTTGAATCCTTCTTTTGAATATATGTGGTAAATTAGGTTACGAAGTACTATTTTGTTTTATCGTAAGTAGAAGACAACATTGTAAGAATAGAATAAGAATTTTCTTGTAAATAAGATAGTGCAAATTATTAAATGTAGGTTAACCGCGTCAGTGCAACTACTTATTTTTGAACTATTTTTTTTTTTTATGTTATAGGAAGGCAAACAAGCAGACGGATTTCCTGATGGTAAGAAATTCACGCCACCTAGAGACACCAAAGGTGGTAATGGTGCGTTGCCAACCTG
>NJDC01028271.1:249234-266162 GCA_002245475.1 Calephelis virginiensis | reverse complement strand
CGGATATTATCCGAGGGTGGTGTCAAGAGTCTCTGAAACCGGCGTGTTTGTATGAAAAGGGTAATGAATGTGAAGGAAGCCAGACAGGTTTGTCAGGATCGTGAGGTCTGACACTCGATACTCTCTGCCTACCTCGTAAGGGACTTGGCGTGAAGATATGTATGTATTTGGTATATGAATCGAGTGCCAAAACTCACGATCGTTGCAAACTTAAAGCTTCCAGTCTTGGAGTTTCCAGTTTTGGAGACTCTTGACACCATCCTGGGATAATATCCAAGCAATATGATCGTGGAATCAGGAATGTCAACCTAAGTCTCTCTCTTGATACTCCCTGCCTCCCCGTAAGGGACTTGGCGTGAAGATATGTATGTATTGGTATGTATTCCACAATGTCGCGTGTAAAATTAGCGTTGTCATGAAGTATTAAAGTAAAAATTATTCTTAATGATAGGTACGTAATATTAACTAGTGGTTACTATATCTTACTTTGTTTAATTACCACTTTTACAAAGTTTAAATGATAAAAGACAATAGTTTTTTTTTATGTAATAAGATACCAAACGATAAGGGATCTCCAAATGCTAAGAGACAATCGTCATCTATATATCTAATAGCTGCTCCGGTGAACTTCGTTCCACCCGTTCACTTTGTATACCAAAAAAATTGACGGGTTACACTCTGGGAGTGCCGGCAGAAGCGAAAACTTGAATATTAATAGTAAATTCAAAAAAGAATGTTATAATTTGTGGAGACTTTAATCTTAATATTTTGGAAAAATCTTTTATAACTTGTAGATTTCTCAATATATGTTTAAATAATATAATTTACTAATACTATATTTGTATTACAAAAAAGAGCTTTTAGAGCTATTTATAATCTTAATGTAAGGGATTCCCTGCGAGAAAAATGCAAAGAAATAAATATTTTAACCTTCAGTTAAATAATATGTAGCAAAACGGGTGTGTTTCAGTAAGTAGGCAACAACCGGTATATTAATAAGTAGAAAACGGTTATTTGATTTATATTATGAAAAATCATATAACCATAGCATTAAATTTAAAAACTATGTTAAAGTGTATTCAAAATTGTTTAAAAGAATATGTTCTATTGCTAAGTCTATGTATTTGAAAAACATTATTAAAAGATCCGATAAATAAATGTAAATTAATTAATTAATTACCACAATTAATCAATACCTTTATGAGAATTTAATGTATGTTAAAAAAATCTATATATGTTTACAAAAAATGTGATGTTCACAATGTAATTACGAGAGAAAAAAATAATCTAGCAGTACACAAAACTCGTCTCCATAAAATTAGTAAATCGTTTTTCGGTCAATGTATACGTTTTTACAATAAGCTACCTATTGGTATTAGAGATCTACCTTTAAATAAGTTTAAAAAAATGTATAAAAGCAAAATTATGTCAAAAAGGCTATAATACGGTCTCAGAGTACTTGGAAGATGAACATGCTTGGGGATAGAGATTTCAATCTCCCACTGCAATTTGTAATGTGATTTGTTGTACCTTTTATTTAAATTAAAATCAGATTGTAATTTGTTTCTTTCGCCGGATTTTCTCAGTGTGAGGCCGCGATTCCGATCCGGTGGTAGTTTATAAAAATGTTGACGCGCACAAATACCACTTGCATGGTTCAAGTGAATATAGATTATGATTAACGTTGTGCATTTTCGACATTTTGGAATGGTTTGGGAATAATTTTGCACGAATTGCTTTAAGAAAGTACTATCATTTATGCACAAATATTATTTTCATATCAATAACTTGCGTTTGGCTTGACAAAAACTAAAGTAAGACCACGTGACGGCTAGGAGCGTCGTCATATTTTTTCTGTATAAAGAACATTGGTCGTCTACACATAAAGCTTATTTTCAAGATGGCACAAATAGAGTAATGTCTGTTGATATTCTTGTGAGAATGTAATGGTAGGTATATTGCGGCGTAATATCCATTGCGAATCCTATACTCTTCGGAAATATCTTATCAATACAAAAACAGCAATGAATCTACGTTTTATTTTAGATCTTGCGCCGTCTTATTCGCGAATGCGCTCCGCGCCGTCTTACGATCTGACGATCTGACTCAAGTTTAGAAGTTTTTACCCATACCAAAAAAAGTGCGCAACACCGCTAAAGAAGTTTTCACTTCAATAAAATGTTGTCTTTCCTATTTTTCTCACAGTCGAAAGTTATAAAAAGTATCCTTCTACTGGTTCCAAGCTACTTCTCTATCAATTTTAAACCAAATCGGTTCAGCCGTTCTAGAGTTATAGATAGTGTAACTAACACGACTTCCTTTTATGTATATAGATGTAGTGATTTTGGAGTTTTCAGCGCACATTCAAAAGAAATCACACTGAAGTCTGTTTTTTATCTCAGAGACTGAATTGGCAGATGTAAATATCAAGTTTACAAATAATGATACCTGGTTTCTTTGTAGCGCTGACCTATTATATCGATTTTTGGAAACGTAAATTACTGACGATTTTCCATTTGAGAAAAACCAAAATTTGTTTGACACGTTAGACCTAAATTTAGAAAAAAAGTATACAACACACATTTATAAAAAGTGTAAAAGTAAACCTGCTGTTTTTTTTTATAAATTTCATTTTACGAAAATATAGATACAATGGCATTTATTTAGTTTATCATATTATTTAGTATTAATTCATTTAAAATAAATATTTTTCAGCGTAAGTTATAAAAAGCGATAGTAGATTTTATTAACATTTACTGATAATGGCACGTCACTATTTACCAATCGCAAAAAACTTGAAATACTGTTAATGTCAATTTAGTTCCTGAAATAAATAAAAACAGGCTATAACAACAGATCATAAGTGTTACCATTTACAATTGTATTAATAAATGCGTACCCGTTAAAGTTGAATTCATAAGTATTGGTGCGAGAGTTGAAGTAACGTTTTCAACTGTTGCAGCATGCTGACAGTAGTCATAGCCAAGAGGATGAGCTCGGTACACGTTGATGATGTTAGTTATAGGCTCCGATATGAATATGAGGGATATCAGAAATGCAAATATATCTTCTGTGAACCTGTTAAAAATAATATAAGTATCAAAAATCAAAAATAATATGACAAGTCTCGAGAATATTGTTTCTTTTTAAAAAAGCCCCGAGTTCAAGTTAACAAAGCTCCACCAAAATCTATAGGCAAGGTGTACAACAACAACGAGCATATAAACGTAGACCAGCGGTCAAAATTAATCACCTATCCAAGATAAGAAATAGAGCTATTTTAGATCAGTTGCCAGGTAACCGTTTTTATTTTTCAATAATTAACAAAAATATTTTAACAGCAAAAGTCTGAAAGGCTTATCTTTATCTATAAATAGGTTATTAATATTGGCTACAGTTCCATCTGATTTTTATTTTACAGATATCTAAAATGTTAAAAAGTTAGTTAACATTAACCATTAATTATTTATTAATAACTTAATAAAAAGTTAGAAAATGTATATTTTCAATTATGTAATAAAAATAAGGTTCGGTTAGGTTAGTAAGGTTAGGTTAATTAGAACACACGTTCAACAAGCGTTTAAATTTGTTTGTGGTAAATAGCAAAGTTGAACCAATAATTTATTTTCACCTGGTAATTTTTTTGACAGCAACACTCCCCTCGACAGAAGCTACACATAGTGCTATCACAATCATCCATAAGCCACAATACATCCTGGCAGCTAAGAAATTAAATCCATAAGATCGACAGAAAGCAAACAGTGACTCATCCAATAAGAGTAAAGGACCAGTTGCACCGGTAATCATCATAGGCTGGCCAGCTACTAGGGCAAAGAATAGTCCACCGACGCAAGTAAATACCTAAAACAGCAATAATAATTAATGATGAGAGCTCTACCTACATTTTTAAGAAAGTAACCCTTGAAGCATGATTAAGTTTCAACATAAAAATAATCGTCTTAGATTTCTTTAGACTCTTACTTTTTGTACTGTTCCGTACAAATAAACAACGAACTAAACTCGACTGGTGGTAATTCAGCTGTGCACAAACTAAACTTATTTAAAAGCGCATGCTATCTGTTTCCAATAAGACGAAAAGGGATGGAACATTTTACAAATGTCAGATTTGTTCGGACTTGTCAACTCGTCACGTTTTTAAGCAATGGTTCCAAGGAAAGGAATAAGTACTTTAAAAGTCTGTTGACAAACTAAGCTGACAGTACTAATGGTGTTCTGTCTCCTATTACTATCGCTGTAAAAAGACAGCGATAGCTTAAAATTAGTATAGTCAATGCACAACAAAATTACAACCATTACCAATTTTCCATATAGTATTTTTACCATTAAATTGCCCTGTTGGCAGAATTATACCAGTGAAATAAAATTTGAACTTGATTGATTTGAAATTATTTTGAAATACTTACTAATGTTTCTGAAATACCAATTTCTCGTTGAGTTTTTTCCGCTAAAAGACCTCCAAAAGTAATAGCTGAGGATAATGCTGCAAAATACATGAATATGGTTGCAGCTGCGCATTGTCCATTGAGAGCATCTCGAAAATCGGATACATAAAACGGATATCGTCTTTTCATATCGCGGATTACACCTGAAATCAAACAGATAAGCTAAAAAAAGTATTTTCACGCCCATATCCCCGAAGCGGTAGGCAGGCAAAACCAGGGTACCCACGACTAGCCGAAGACACTAAGTCCCACAATGTGATAGGTGGCAAGCCTATCGCAAACCGTGCACATATCCAATCCCGAGCAACATATGTTTTTAATAGAAAATTGGAAATACCACATTTTCTTTTTGTTGCTCGTCCCGGGACTCGAACCCGGGACCTCATAAAGTCAAGTCCATCACTTGAACCGCTAGACCACAGACAGATATTTAAAAAAAATAGTTTTAGACGTCAAAATTTATATAACTAACGAATAAATATTAACAAACCTCCAAAAAATCTTCCCGTCTTTGATAGCGGATCATCTGGCTCCTTCTTTTCAGGAAAACCGCCGGTTTCTGCAGCCATTAACGCTTTCTTCTCATCTATAGGCGGTGAAGTTGCTTTTTCAGCTGCGACACGTTTCCGTTCAAGTGCATCAAGCTTTCTTCGTCTTATCATTGCACTTTTAGCTCTCAATTCTTCAAAGGGTAATAGAGCTTGACGTTCCCAATCACCAGGTGGTAATACAATAGAGTCATCAAGAAATTCATTAATGGCTGACAATAACTCCCGACGATCATCTGCCTTGTATGCGATTGAATGAAACGTTGGATTTGACATAAGTGTGGATATGGAACGACCAACTTCATGATAATCTAGTTCAGATGTAGTTGGTCCAAGTAAAATAAACATGAATCGTACAGGAATTGGTACTTCGGTGATGGAGGGCATTAATATTCCTTGTGCTAATCTGACAAATGCAATTGTTGGTTGATCTAAAAAGCCAACTGCACCGACCAAAACTGTTGTTGCTTCTGCATCATCTGGGATTCTTTTCATAATAGAATCATTATGTCCTCGACGTAACTCATCTTGTGACCCCACTGCTGCAGCTGCTGTTGCAAGATATTCTACTTCACGCATTTCCAAAGCTGCACCAGAAGATTTCTTCCGCGCTTCCTGTTTGTCAAGTGGTAGTGCCTGTGAACTTCTTCTTCGTTTTTGATCTGCTAAATTCTGCGCAAAGATAAAGCCAGTTACGTATTTTGAAACTTCCTAAAACATTATTTTTAATACTAAAAGCGTTTATCTCTATCATTTTAGATATTTGTTGAAAAGAAGCCACTTTTAAAGTTAAAATGATCAATAAATTGTAATCTAAGACTGCTTCATTAAAATTTGAAATTGTGAATGATTACGTTTAGAAATGTTTAAAAATAACAAGGTATTTTAATAGCATCCAAAAAAGAGTCGTTATCATCAATAAAATAACTTTAAGGCGAGTTAAAACTCGACATTTTCTGCTTACAAGAAATATATTTTGAAATTGAATTACATCTAAAATTGACGTACATTAATATGTAACGATTACTGAATAAATAGATAATTTACAGTCTGCATAATTAGTTTTAAAAAAAACCCTAGCAATAAATCAAATGTGTATAACTTCAAAAATATACTGACAAGGCGAAAAAACAATGAAATAGTGAACGTTTTTCCATATTAATGACTTTAAACAGTCCAGGATCAACCATGTAGAATTTGCTAAGGGCTCGGCTCATCTAAATCTAAGAGTTCTGATTTGAATAAAAATAATATAAAAAAAGTTATTTTTGATAGCCACGATCATGAAAACGTCATGATACATTTCGCTACGAGCCCCGTACTTGCTTAATCCAAAACTGCTCAGAAACTCTACATTTATCTAAAATAGAGTAGTAAGGACGAGTGAAGAGCTCATTATTGACATCATGCGTAAAATAATAATAAACATGAATAATAATTTCAATTAAAACTTTATTTAACTAATTGATTCGATTTGTACTAAATACTGCAAAATAATCGACTTACAGATAAACGTAAAACAAAATATTGCAAGAAACAGTACGCTAGATTTGTGGTGGAAACAGCTTGAAATATGAATTCTCAAATCTAATGATTTTTTTGTATTAACTGACAAGCCGAAAATGAAACAAAGGATAGGAATAATGTCGCTAATGTACCAATAGAAGTAGAGTCGAATGAAGATAAAGATGAGAGACTGCCAGTGGGTACATGGATAATGGCGTGCAATGGAAGGAATAGGATCACACGCGCACAGGGGTTGTCCGTACGAATAGGTGCACACTGTGGCGATGGCAGATGCCGGAGACCCTGGAACATTGCGCGCACATTTCACGACTGCCACCAGGAAACCCAGCTGCGCCTTCCTCCATCCACAGCGACTGCACAATACACTACGTCACCCTACCGCAATACTTTTTACTGCAGACACTTCATAGAACAGTGCGCGCCAGATAAGACTGCGCGCGAAGGATGGCGCTACTAATGTTGCCAAATATAGAAATGCATTTACCCTCATATTTCATAAAAATCACTACCAATTATTGGTCTGTAGTAAAACTAATTAAAAAAAAGGTTTGCAGTAGCCGCTTAAACTAATTTCCAAAAAGAAAAAACTTTTAAAATAGACTAAGCGACAACCTGCCGTAATTTTTTTTTAATTAGTTGCATGAATATTCTTGAAATTTGAAATAACCAAACCAGTATTGTCAAAGGAATCTGTACTTATTGAGTTAGGCTTCACGAGTATTTAACAAATGAACTAGTGTTTTATAATAATTTACAAAATGTATTTATATAGTAAATTACAGTTCAAAATACTTTAGAAATTAATACGGTAGCATCTCCATATTTTAAAAACACATGGTGTAGTTTCCAAAAATACCGAAAGTATCTGGTAACGTTTGGTGAAAGTCAACATAGTTATAATTATTGCCGCACGCAGATTGTCTGGCGACCACTCTAACATTCATCAGGAAATCCCTGACAATGCTATAAAAAACGTGGGTTTTAATTTGAAGTAACGTAGAATTATTTATGTGTTTATTACAAGTATTCACAGTACCAACAAGCACTAATATAATTATGTAATTAATTATCCAACTACTTTTGTTAATTGTAGGCGACATTACCAAAGTAATAATCGCTATAATTAATCTACTTGTAAGCTGCGTGTTAGAAAAAGTTAAGGGATTTTTAACAAGGTCCTTCCAAAACAAGCGTTTGAATTTATAGTGTTCAGTACACATAACAAAACGAATCCGCACAAAAATTGTGACTTACTTCATAACATTTTTTATTTTTGAATTTTACTTACTAAAACCAGATAAGCAGATCAGTAGGTCCGTCATTTTCAGTTCGAATGCTTTGTAATTAAATGGCAAAGTTTATTTTATATGGAGTAAATTAAATGACAAAAACTTAAAAAAAAAACAATAATGTACATCAAAATTTAATTTGAGTCACGATTTTTTTTTGTGGATTCCTTTTTTGTGACGTACTGAACTCTGTCTAAAAATTTATCTATTTCAGAGTGGCCTAGTATAGTTGTATATAAAAGTTAATATTTTTTTACAGTATAATAAAACAAAGTAGTATGTGTAATTCCTAGGCTTGGATCTTGGTCTAAAAAACGATTGATTATTGTTTGTCCGCCTCGTTTGTCAATGGTTAGGCAAACACGCTGAACTTTCAAACTCATGAAGTTCAGGTTTGATTTCCACAGGCGCAGGCATTTATGGTATGTTTTGTCTTTTTCTGGGGATCCGTGTACATTAAATTTATTTTTAACCATATTTTTTTAATTTACATTATTATTATAGTTTGGAGCATTAAAAAAACCACACCCATAAAATAATAAAACAAAAACCTTTATATTATTTTGACTATCACCCCAATAGCTAGTATACAATTTGTTCACTTTAGAGCTAGATCAATTTGCGTAAACTGATTAAATAAAAACTCAATTAAAGAACTGTTTTTACAACAAAGAAACTTAGCTTAAAATTGTTTAATTTATTACCAATTTTTATTACAATATTGACAATGCTATATAAAATCGTTTAAACGGTTTATTACCCATTCATCCGGACGAATTTTAATAAATTTTGAAATACCTACGACAAATTCCCCATTCATCCGTAGGTAGAGCAGATGGTATGCCCTATTTATCCCCGTGTTTTAAAAATCGTTTTTAATATAAAACTGCTGGAGGGTTGGCAAATAAAAATAAATCAATTAATGTATTTTAATTTTGTCTAAAATATTTATTAATCCATTGTAAAACTTTAAACATTAAATCGGGGTGGTTTTTCCAATTTTCTAATAAAAATGTTGCTTGGATATGTGCCCGGTTGGCGGGAGACTTGCCACTTATCACATTGTGGAACTTACACATGTATTCAAGAAGCTTACTTGGTTAAGTAATGAAAAACGCTGCGCGAAGTACAATATCAGTTCTAAGTTTTGTTTATGAATTGGACGGCTCGAGGTAAGAAACACATTGCTAAATGTGGTACTTCGCTAAGTAAGCTTCTTGAATACGGGTGTTAGTATCTTTGGCTAGTCGTCAGTGCCGTGTTTGTGCCTCTGCCTACCTCTTCGGGGATATGTGCGTGAAGATACTTACTTAGTTACTTTTTTATTTAAAACTTTAAACAGTGACATAAAGGTATACTTAAATATAACACAAGTAGAATAATGCTGATAAATAACTTAATACATACAGATTAAATTCAAATATTTGTTAACTCTTCCTTAAATGTTTACTGACAATAATAGGTTAGTTTTTTATCATAAAGCTCTTTGTTTATACTATACATTTATTCTTTACTATACATTTTAGTGACCAGAACGAATAATAATAATTAAATAGAGTAATATCTTGAAAATAAAAATATGCAAAAAAGTTATTTTAGTTTAGATCTGGAAAACTTATTATTTTTATTCCTATTGCAATACAATGATTTTTGATTATATTTTTGTTTCCAGTTGACACGCTGATGTTTCTACTATAACTTCATTATCAGATAAAGGCAATCTATAAATCTTATTATTATTAAGTTCAGTAGTAAGTTTTTGATAAAAGTCAACCTTGAAATTGTTTCGCTGTTCATATATAATGCCAAAGAATTATCGTAATCTGATAAATATGATTGTCAGCGGCGTTAATATCACACAATATATCATTTGCCAGTTTCCACTTGAGACAAGTCAATACTTTTTATTGTAAAACATCAATTTATGTTACATTCCTATAAAAACTGCTACCATTTTTGTTATTTTAGGACATAAAAACTGTTTGTGGGCCTACGAAATCCATACCAATATTATAAAATTCAAAACGGTGCAGCGGACGCGGCGTGGTAAGAGCAACGCATGGCACAGTACAAATATAAAACAGTATTGAAACTAAGCCTAGTTAATAAAGTACTTACATACACTCTAACGAAGCAATGGGGTTGTCATCATATTTTTATTAATCAAATTGCAATTACAACGTAGTTCACAAATAATATAAGCAGGTAATCTCATGAAGTCAGGTAATTCCAGCAAAAGACGAAAATGATCTATCTACTTACTTTGTTACTACTTTTCTTGAGACACTGCGAAACTGCTTAGGGGCCTCATCGACGTATATTTTTATGAGGGTGCCCTTTTAAGCGTCTGTAGGTGGTTTACATACTGTTTCATATTTGTACTGTGTTAGAAGGTCGGAAAGTGTCATAAGGCTTATCCAAATATCAAAAAGGTATCCCGCGGGAGAACTTAATAATTTAATAGCATCTGCGTAGGCGCGGGCAACATTTGTTTATAAATTATTTAAGGCTAGCGACAACACCGCGACTTCGTACACACGTTCAAATGGCTTTGTGTGGTTATTCCAATTATGGAAACATCTCAAGTCAAAGTAAAACAAAATAAAGTAATTCCAATCGGAAACGGAATGGATACGAACTTATCCGCATGTGATTAATATATTCTAAGATTTGCAACTTTTATAATCAAACGATAAAATAAAACGAATAGTTTTCCTAGGCTACACCTTATCTACCTCTTAGCACATTCCATTTTGTGTTTTTTTATCGCAAAAATCATGTATTTCGCGCGTATCTTTCCTTGTAAACGATGTTCCACGCCTAAATAATATTGAGGAGAATTACCTCAATTAGTATAGTAGATGGAACATTGTACTGAAAACAGACTACTTTATTAAAAAAACACAATTCAAACTACTTTCATAGATTTTTTCTCTTTAAGCGTGTGGGATTTTCGATTCAACCGGGCCAAAAAAATCTATGAATGCAGTTATTAATGTCTTTTAAATCAAAATAAAGTCTTGTGTCAGTAAAATGATACATGTATGAAATATTTACAATGTTTTACATTTACTTCCATGGAGAGGAATGCCAGAATGCCAGTGGACGTTGTATATATTCGTATAGCATAATATCCAAATATTATATATTTAGGTAATTTAAATATTTAATACTCTATTCGTCTATTCACAACCGTCGTGAGATACTTGTATAGTCAGGATTATTAAAAATCTCCAAAGTATTACATCAAAATATCATTAGCAACTTCCTAACTTTTTTCTTAAATTAGGTTCGTTTAATATTTAGACTACAAAGTTCTTTTAAAATTTAAAAAAAAATGCCTACTACCAGGGAATAAGTAATAGTACAAGTCAGCAAACGAAATATCTGACCCCCATACAATATACTGTAAAGGGTTCAAATATTTCGTTTGCTTATCGTTATACCGTACCATTATTTAATTGCTTTTTCTAATAGAGAGTTTTTTTTTTAATAAGAAGTGAAAATGTTATTTTACCTGTAAACTTGTGTAAAACGAAATATCTGACCCCCGTACAAGGTACTGGTAAGGGGGTTAATTATTTCGTTTGCTTACTCTACTAATGCCGTTCTTTTTAAAAAAACTTTTGTGTACCAAAAAAATCAAAAATGTTGTTTTACCTGTAAACTCGTATAAGACTGCTTCCGTCCCGCACCGCTTATTGAAAATCTAAATCTCTCGTCATGCACGTGCCTGTGTCGGAGCAGGAGGGACCTCATCACCACTGGTTTGTCATCTTCTTCGATTAGTCCATCGCTTACCATGCTTTCTACCACTCTATAAAAATAAACATTTAAAGCACTTATTATACGTGTTCTGAAATTGAACATCTATATATTTATATAAACTTATTCCCCATTCAGCGTGGATCAATTTTACCAATTATGTTTTTGTTGTATTAGTTCAGGAAAAGGTTCTTATGAAGAAAAATAGTGGCAAAGTAAAGGAAAAAAAACAATGTTTTATTTTTTCCTACACAAACTTTTAGAAGGTTGCTGTTGAATCCAAACGATACCAACGAAGTACACCGGCTCGGCTATATATAAATATATAAATATAATTATAGAAAAATAATAGCTAAATAATTACAATTATAAAAATAAATACCCTTGGACAAAATACACAAATAGATCTGACCCCAAAGTAAGCAAATTATATTCTTGAGTTGTGGGTGTTACACGATACCTAGAAAAACTTAAATATATAACAGTTCAAATTTAATAATCAACCTGTCTCAGAAATGCTGACATTTAGGTTCATAACATAAACGCCTGCCCCGTCGGGAGTCGAACTCGAGCCTCGGTGGAGTTAGGCATGTACGTTAACCTATTACGGGTTAACCTATTATATAAGTAAACGGGGCGGAACATCGAAGATTTAAGAAACTAGGCCATTTTTGACTACCTCACCGTGTTGGTTCAGGTCTCCTGGGTCATCCTGGTTCCTTTACTCCCAGTTATATTATGTACGTGTGTGTATTATTTACAAATTAAAAACTGTGGTCTAGCGGTCCGGCGGTCGGACTTCATTTCCTGAGGTCCCGGGTTTGATCGCCAGTTCGGGCGGGAAAAAAAAATTAGAAATTGTGCATTTTCAATATTACTAATTTTCAATATTACTCCTACGATTATTCGTAACATTAAGTTAATAATAAGCAATATTTTTTTAATTCCCTTTGTAACTAAATATTAATAATCCGCATGTACTACAATAACATATCGATTCTAATGTTCAATCAAGTCCAGTAGTAAAATTAGCTTAACACTAGCCTAAGTATTAATATAATCTTAGCCTAGCACCCTGGCCACAGTTTAGCGATGTATCTATAAAACGCATGTCTGTATACCACTGCTATCTTGACAGCTGTCTATGTCTCTGTCTAATGCCACAAAAATACCAATATACTTTTTGGAATCCTTGTCCTAATAAAATTGGCCTAACAAATACTAACACCGCAAGATGGACAAATTTTTAGTTTTATTTTTTAATGTTTGAAGAATGAAATTTAAAATGGAAGCCATATATAATAAAAAAAAGTGGGAATGGAGGTTTTACCAATTGCTTAATAAGTTTTATGCCTTATTAATTTTTTTATTAAGCTGTTGCATAGCTTCTTTTGAGAGCCTTAAGCGTGGAGATTGAATCCAGAAATTCCGGAATGAAAATAACCTAACACCCCCCACTCCAACCGGCACAGTGGTAATACTTTGTAGTTTTGCCATCTATTGAGGAATGGCAGAACTTTTAAGCTTGTCTCTTTAGTTCAGCAACATTGGTGGTATTGGTTGTATCGGCGTTACTGCGTATGCGTAATCCCCCTCTTCGCCCCGCATACTGGTGACTCATACGTGCTTATGCAGTAGCTTTACTGCGGTAGTCTCCGAGTGCCACACGTCTTTTTTTATGTGAATGAGAAGGTGCAAGTGCTTGAGACGGCTGGGTGATATGATATTCGTGTCTAGTTAACACTATAGATGTTATAGATGCGAGCTGTCCTGTGGCCGAGATATGTCAAATAGTGCAAGTATCGGATACCCTATCCTCCGGGCCAGAACAACACAGTCTTTATGGCGATAGGAATAGGTAAGACGGTGAACCCGGGCAAGTTGTTATACGCTACGAGTAGTCGTCTTATTGGTCAGTGGTCAGTGGTATTATGGGTCACTACCCATGTAACCTATGCTCGCCGCTCGCACGTCTATTTTTCACAGAGGGTCCAGGACCAATAATTACGTAATGTATTCAAAGATGTTTAATTATTCCTTAAAAACATGTAATTTGTCCAATCATCCTTATCGTTCATATTTCAAAAACCATTTTAATACTAGCTATTTCACATCGCCATCTTGTCATAATCTCTGTGCTCGTCACTGTTTTATTCAGTTCGGAGAGGAGGCTAAACGATAAACTTAATCTGCAAGAGGCTTAGCATGATTTAAATTGACAACAATATAAATTCGTGTTTATAGACGAGGTAAATTTCTTAATAAGAAACTCCACGGAAGTACTCATCTCCTCTGATAGAGCTAGAAGTAATTTTGATCCATAGACACTATAGATGTTACAGGTGCGTCGCTTTAATCTTACCGAGCCTTTACCATGAGGTACTACAGATTACGTTCGGGCTTATAGCGTTTGGTTTGGTAACCAGGAGAGGCGCTGTTCATAGTTTACATACAAATAATTTACGGAGACGCTAGAGAGTATAGCTTATGTTAAGTATAGTAAATTATATCAATTAGTTAGCATGTTAACAAAATATGTTAATACTCAACAAGCTAAAGATTAGTATTATCAAATACATATATTATCGAACAGATAGGAAGTAAGTTACGTAAAGATATTAGGAAGATAACCCGCTATGACCGATCATGATTACAAACCTTCCAAACTTATAGTCATAGGTATTTTTTTCCCTTTTATATACTCAATGTACGGATAATTTAATAAGTATCAGAAGGTAATTTTCTTTCCCGATTGCGATAGTAGATACAAATATGGATTAAATAAAAGAATACTAGCTGTTGCCCGCGGCGTTGCACGCGTCGAAAATGGTCTCAAAGGAACAATTTTTTGTGATAAAACTATCCTTTGTGTTAATCATGAAATTTTCATGAAAATCGGTTCAGCCGTTTTTGTGTGAAGTAGTAAAAAACAAACATACAAACTTTCGCATTTATAATATTAATAAGATCATAGTAAAGGAGACTAATAGATGTATTTGGGAAGATATTCAAATGTAGGTATACTTTTTTTGGGCTAACGGTTTACGACTACTTGTTCACAGTTTGCGGGTTTCGACTTTTATCTATACTGCTTTGTACTACTAGTACTTGTTCTCAAAAAAATATAGTCACTGGTCAATAAGTAACTATCAGTTAATACCTTAACTTAATTTCATAACAAGTTTTTTAATTTACACTATTCTACGTCGTCATTTGACAGAACTGTATTATTAATAACAACCAGCATTTAAACGTACTGTAAAATCCCAAAAAAGCGTTTTGCATTAAATCTATACTTAATACAGAATTAAACAATTTTTGTTTTTCCTTAACTTATCGTCCAATAAATGTGGACTAAAGTAGGAATAAAGTTATGTTGATATTATAGTCCGTATCACATTGTAATAAGGACTATGACACCAGGTTGAACTTGAAAGTAAGTTTTATTCCGCGTTTGTTAATAAGAACGTAAAAGTTTGTTCCGTTCTTATGTTTGTTGGATTGTTTACTACATCATAGAAAAATTATTGAACCTACACGAGTGTACGCTAACTATAGACTATAATACAAGCTATACTACATAACTGTCTGTGTTGGAGTTTTGGCGCCATCGAGAGAAAAGATGGTCGAAGTTTTTTCATAATTATTGAATTTCGTGTTGATATTGAGTGAAATTAGTCAATTTTGGTGGCATTTCGTACAATTTTGTTCAGTGAAAGTGCACAAATGAAATAATCACTAAGAAATTAGCGTATCGTGTATTTCCTCATTGCCGCCAAATCTCATTCATGAGCTTGAGTAAACAGGCCACCGGTTTACTTAAGAGCCTGACATGACTTCCTGACGACTTATGACTGATGACTTATTAAAATTAATTGAAATTGATATAAAATTTTATGCAAATTTCTACTTGACTAATGGCTAAATACTAACTTGAGGGCCAAAACCTAAAGAAAGAAGAAGAAGAACTGTCTGTGTTAATTACGTTGGTGTGAAGCTGTACTTTTTCAATAGTTTCAAGGGATTATAAAAAAATGATTATTTCTACTTGATATTTCTACATGTCTCTTAACTTCTTTTATAAGCCAACGAAATTATCCGGAAGGGCAGCTTCCTCCCCTTGGGATTTTAAGAAACTGTTAAACAAGAAACTAAAAGTAACTTTAATACTTTCACTAAAACCCAAAGTTATTTAAATACATTTGGATCACCTACAAATGAAAAAATATATGGTTTTAGAATACCTTCTCGCCCGTATCTCCGAAGTGATAGGCAAAGGTAAAATCGTGCGCTATTTATACTTCTACTGGATAGGTGGAAATATATCGCCAACTGGGCATATATCCAATCGCAGGCAATGTTGTTTTTTATAGACAACATATTTCTGTTTTATTTCGCGACCCAGGGATCGAACGCGCGATTGCAAGAATCTAACACCGGAGCACTAGACCACAGAGGCGATTTATTCAATCGTAAATCTTGACATATTTTAGTTTTAATAGTCGTGAGGCGGTTGTAACTAATATGCGAAACCGCAATGTTAAATTTATATCGAATCGAACTCCACAAACGTTTTAAGAAAACATTAATATTAAAGTTCTTTTAAGTGTCGACGTTGAATAGTGTAAACTATAAAATTGCAATCTTATTTTTTTTCATAACCAATGCTATTTATCCGAACTAAAAATCTTCTTTACACCTGCCTATTTGTATCCACTATGTCACAACACCACAACTATTTCACAATTTTGAAAACCCTTTTCACTTTCATATATACAATCATGTCGCCAAAGATTTAACTTGAAATTTGGATTGCGTACGTGTTAAGCCGGGGAATTGCTACTGTTATACAATAGTCACAAATGATACAGTACACAAAATACATACATACATATCTTCACGCCAAGTCCCTTACGGGGTAGGCAGAGAGTATCGAGTGCCAGACCTCACGATCCTGACAAACCTGTCTTGCTTCCTTCACATTCATAACCCTTTTCATACAAACACGCCGGTTTCGGAGACTCTTGACACCACTCTCGGATAATATCCGATTGATCTGATCGTGAAATGTCAGCCTTGGTCTCCCCGGGTACCTACATCCATCCACATTCGCATTGTATATCTGCTTTCTCAATCTTTCATCTGTCATTCTTTCCACTTGACCGAACCAGCGGAGCATGCTCTTTCGCATTTTACGAGCGAGCAACACTTTCTCTCAATCCCACTATCTCTCGGATCTCACTGTTACGAATGCGGTCAACGAGCGTTACACCACAGATTTTCCGTAGTGCTCTCATTTCGAGCGCATTTATCCTACTTTTATGCTCTTTCTGACA
>NJDC01028271.1:229723-248686 GCA_002245475.1 Calephelis virginiensis | reverse complement strand
CTGAAACATTGTGTTAGACACAAGAAGATTTCTTTCCACACATAAATCTACAATATGCTTACCAGCATCATTCACTCTCTTATCAACATAGGGTCCAAGAACGGCCTCGAAACCGTCCCGTCGTGTCCCCACCCAACCATTCAAGTCACCACAAATAATCACTTTTTCATTTCCTTCAACCATATCCAGAACATCCCTTACAGAATCCCAAAACTTTTCCAGGTCATGAGTCGCCGACAAGTTGACCGGAGCATAGGTTGCTACCACAAAAACTCACGTGACTCCTAGTTTAATACGGTAGTATAATACGGACCCAGAGCAGTCTCGGACCAATCAAACCATACCCTTTCAGGCCTGAGGCTAAGCGAGACGATAAAATGATACCTACCCCAGTGCTGGCGTGATCGCTCTGTGATACACCAGACCAAAGAGTCAACCTGCCACCAGGGAGATCAAAAGTATCACTACCTTTTCGCTTGGTCTCCGTTACACACAGTAAATCCAGGCATCTCTCATCCATTACATCAATCAATTCATTCATCTTCGCTTCCATTCCCTCTCTCACATTCCACGTGCCTATTTGACACAACAAATCCTGCATACAACAGTTCCAGTATACAACAGATACAGCACATAAAAGTTTCAGTATATAACAGTTCCAGTATTTAACAGATCTAGCATACAACAGTTCCAGTACACATAGCTTTCAGTATAAACCAGCTACAGTATGATTACGTAATGAAGCTATATAGATTGCGAAAAATACCTGTAAGCAACTCCAGGTAGGTCCTTTTCGTCCAAATCCAAAAGCACTACACCAGTTTCCAAACATCTTCGCAGGTTCAACAGGGAATGGAAGGAGAGAGAAGCCACGTGGGGCTTACCCCAACGCGCAGACCCTTCTTCAACATCCTCCTCATACTTTATCCAACGTGCTGTTTCCTTCCACTCAGAATCACCATCCTCAGTAGCCAGCAGCTCATCCAATTGAACAAAAACCTGCATAAGTGACATTCTGAATTAAAATGTGCCAAGATTACGTATTTTCGCGTATATAAACTAACGCCCTATCTCGTGGCTTAGACAGACTTAATCGCAATCAGTGATAAAAGAATGCGAATCTATGTATCGGTTGTAAAATATTATTAATCTGATTAAGAATGCCAATTTTCAGTGTTTCTTGTTCTCATCTTTAAGCAGACGAATGGTGATATTTTAGCTTGTTTTGCTATTTGGTTTCATGGAACGGTTCCTTAATGCTCACGATGGAAGCGAGGTCGAAAAAGCGTAATGTACTCGTAACTCTTTTTTCCGTTTTATGAACTTCGTCCGAACCGGTGGTCCGTGGGCCCCCGGCGCCGTTTTATTTCTTTTTCATTAAATGTAACAGATAAAGATTACATCCCAGAAACTTAATCTGGATTGTAAACACACTTCTACTTTATTTTTTGTTTTGTGTAAAAAATTAACAAACTTCTCTGCTTCTCCGATTTCCATAGCAGCCTCGGACTCTCATAGTAACTACTTTTTTTCTGCTAAATAAATATTTTTATTTTTTTACTTACCGAATGTGGACTGTGATCTAACATTTTCTTATAAGCTGCTTCGGCGAGAATATTTTGCACTTTTTCTCCGCCTTCTTTGCGGCTCACGTGAACCGTGGAACCCTATAAAGAGTTAAAGATAAGTGCGCTTCCTAAATGTAACAAAACTACACCTACTGTTTTTTGTACCAAACTAGCATACACATATGATTACTGTCTATCTGTTTTGAAACCTTTTTATACAGAAAAATAAATTACGCAAAATTACGCAGTGTCAATTTTTTGTGGTAATTAATATATATTAATGATATAGTTAAAAGTAAATTAATATATTTTCAAAATGTATCCCAAAAATGAGTTGAAAAATACAAGGAAAAATTCACATAAAAAAATACTTCAGATGCGAAAATTTTATACTGCCTTCATTGTGTGCACCTTTTCGTATCTACAAGTCGTAAAATTAAAATAACATTACTGTAAATCTATATTTATAATAAAAGAAAGTCGTGTTAGTTAAACTATTTATAACCCAAGAAGGGCTGAAACGACTTGGCTGAAAATTGATAGGAAGATAGCTTAGAACCAGGAGACGGACATAAAAGAGTATCCTCTTTTATCCCGTTTGACTGAGAAGAAACTAGGAAAAACAACATTTTAATTTTTCCCACACAAACTGAACCGGAACAGCTAGTAATTAATAAATTACATCCGGCACTTGTAAGTAAGTATCTTAACGTAGAAATATATGTTTGTAGGATTGTAAATAACGAAAAAGGCGATTACAAACCCTAGGTTGAAATTTATGCCGACGCAATGCGCGAGGATCATCGCTCCTGTGGCTGCGTAGTTCATCTTGGTCAGCCTCGAGTAGTGGTTCGTCGACGGGTGCGGTGGAAACGTGCCGATCGCCATCTGTCCCACCACCTCTCGCGCCCTCTTGCAGTGAGTACTTCCGTGGCTTGTGCTGGTGGAGGTGCCGCCTGACAACAAAAAGGTTAAGTCAAAATATGAGCACAGATTTTGACTATGGCAGATACGATTTCTTCTTCTTTCTTTAAGAATTGGCCTTCACATTAGTATTTTGCCATTATTCAAGTAGAAATTTGCTTCAAATTTTACGTCAATTTTAACAAATTTTTATTAGTCATCAGTCATAAGTCGTCAGTTAGTCATGTCAGGCTCTTGGGTAAAGCTATGGCCTCATTACCCAAGCTCATATAATGAGGTTTGGCGGCAACGAGGAAATACTTAATGAAACTGATTATTTCATTTCTGCACTTTCATTGGACGAAATTGTGTACAATTTGCCACCAAATGCCACCAAAATTGACTAATTTCACTCGATATAAACACGAAATTCAATAATTATGAAAAAACATTGACCATCTTTTCTCTCGATGTCGCCAAAACTCCAGAATCGATTTACCTACTAAAAAAATGTAGGGGTCGATCATTTTACATTTTTGATATTTTATTCATTTGACATTTTTTGACATTTGTTTTACAATTATTTTAATGAATTGCAAATATTTACATTTGTTATTTTTTATAGTAATGATTTTGAAGATTGTACAATTATTTGTTCGACCGCCTCGATGGTCGAGTGGCTAGCGTACACGCCAAACTACATCGATCAACCGTGAGGCTCGGGTTCGATTCCCGACGGGGGCAGGCATTTGTGTGATGAACATTTAGATGTCTGCATTTCCTGGTCGGGGTGTTTATTAAATTTATTCTGGTATCTATTTAAGTATTTCTACGTATTAGTATCGTTGACTAACACTCATTACACAAACATATAATTCGCTTACTTTGGGGTTAGATTCAATTTGTATGACTAGTCCAGAAATGTTATTATTTGTTACCTATTTAAATGTTTAATAAATGTCTGTGTTTGCGGATTCTTAGTTAACCTTGCATAGTTAACTGCATAATTAAATTTGTTGTAGTTGTTTTTTTGTTGTAGTTGCTTTTTTTTGTGTCCGTATAATATGACGATGATAAGAGTACGATAAAGAACCTACATCGACTACAAAATGATTTCATAACTTCCTCCTTCTTTGCTGCAAAATATCGTCTCCTACTTTCGGACAATAATCTTGATAATAAAAGTCAATAACCGCTAGCAAAACCTATTCGTAATATATCTGAGAACCATCTCGATTATATCAGCTTTCGAACAAAAAATCCAAATCAAAATTAATCCCTTCATTTAAAAGTTATAATGCCACAGACACACACACATACACAGACACGTCAAACTTGTAATATAACTTTTTCAGATGGGGCGGAAGATACGCAATACATAATATAAAAACTGAAATACCTATACTAAAATTCAAGCCATTTCAGAGATTAATTTTACCTATGTATGTAACCAGTAAATTACATTTACTGCCGCACTCAGAGACGTTAGTTAATCTAACATTAAGTTTTTTTTATGATATTGGAAGGCAAACAAGCAGACGGATTTCCTGATGGTAAGAAATTCCCGCCGCCTAAAGACACCAAAGGTGATAATGGTGCGTTGCCACCCTGAGGCCGGGATGTTAGGCCTCGAGCAAGAGTAAGTTAACCGGATACGTTAACTTCCAAACTGGAACACGTCAACGGCAAGCACAGACACGTAATGACGACAGGAAAAAAATGACTTAGACAGTTTTTTGGAATGGTGTATAAAAAGCGAGATTATGTTCCACTATTTGAAGTCATACTCCCGAAAGTCCCTTTCATATTGCAATGGTTGAAGAGAAAGACCTCGGTATTGCTAACAAATAAACCTTACGACCTGTAGCGGTCAATAGCTTCAGATTTTTTCAATTACCCTTTTTATTTAATTTTGTCATTTTTTATGAGCTAGCTGCAAACAAACACACGGCTCTGTTAATATAATATTATCTTCACACCCTTATCCCCGAAGAGTTAGACAGAGACGTAACCAGGGCACCCACGATTAGACGAAGACACTAAGACCACAATGTGACAGGCAGCAAGTCTATCCGGGCGTATATCCAATACTGGCCAACATTATTTTTATTAGGAAATTAAAAACTCATAATTTTTTTTCTTGCCTTTACCGAGCTGTCAGTCGGAGAGGCAATTCTAATTAGCGGATCCAGTACTACAAGAAGATATCTGTCGTTATTAAATTTTATTTGTTTTATAACATATAAATGTTCTTGGACAAGTTACACAAATTGAACTTAACCCCAAAGTAAGCAAATTATATGCTAGTGTTATGGGTGTTAGTCAAAGAAAAGTAATACATAGAAATACTTAAATAGATACCAGAATAAATTTAATAAACACCTAGACACGGGAATGCAGACATCCAAATGTTCATCACACAAATGCACACGTCGGGAATCGAACTCAAGCCTCGCGATTGGTCGATGCAGTTAGGCATGTAAGCTAGCCACTCTACCAACGAGATGGATGTGTTGATGTGATAATATAGCGAATAATTAAGTTTGAATAAATAAATACGATACGAAATAAGATGAAATAAGATATGTGTTGGAGTATTCTACTATCAAGGGGAGTAACGAGCGAGACACAAAAACAAATTTGTCTATTATCCCGGAACCAAAACATGGCAAAATGTTATCATTAGATTTTGATATCTTTGAGATATAATATGTTTACCATCTACGAATATGTAGCCAGCATTTCCGTAAAATAATAATAATAATTTGTAGTATAAGTTAATCTAGCCCCAAAGTAAACAAATCATATGCTTATGTTATGGGTGTCAAAGATACCAATGCATATTTTTTTATGATGTTGGAATGCATATAAGTAGACAAAAGGTGGAAATGGTGCGTTGCCAACCTTAGGCCTGTATGTTAGGCCTCGAGCAAAAGCAAGTTTACCGGCTATCTTACCCTCCGAACCGGAACTGACGATGAACAACATGACTTTTGGCGGCAGGAATAGTAAAATAGTAGAATTACGTAGAAATATAATATAAACAAAATGTAATAGAATAGAATTAGAGTACTTAAACAGATACATCAATAAATATAATTGTAATAAATTATCGCCTCTGTGGTCTAGCGGTGTTGGACTTGTCTGCATGAAGTCCCGGGGTCGATTCCCGGGCTGTGCAACAAAAAGAACATTTGATTTATCCAACTTTCTATTAAAAAATTGTTGGTCGGAATTGGATATGTACCCGTTTGGCGATGTGTTTCACCTATCACATTGTGGGACTTAGTGTCTTCGGCTAATCGTGGGTGCTCTGCTTGTGCCTCTGCCTATATTTCCGCGGATATGGATGTTAAGATATTTTTTTTATAATTATAACGCGCATCCAGATACACATCGGTGTTCATCCTACAAATCACCCAATCGGAAATCGAATGCGAGCCTTGCCGACAACTATAGCTTCAACGAGACATTAAAAGTTTTTTTGCAACAACAATGACTATAACAATTAAACTAGTTTATGAATATCCTGAGTCATGCTTTGAAAGCAAAAGCATTACATGTTTTTTTATGTTTCAAGCAAATAAACATAATTGTTAATGCAAATTGCTAATGCAAATAAACCGGCGATTTTCCTGACGATAAAAAACAAACTGCCTAGCGATACCATGGAAGTTATTGGTGCGTTGCTATCTTATAGTCAGGATCTAAGGCTGTTAGGAAATAAGCTACAATTAGGGCTAAGATATTCGAGTGCTGCTGGTAAATACGCGCTACGTCAACCACCGCGCGTCGATTTTAAAGAATGTAATATAAATACAGTAAATATTAAAAAAAACCGTTGAAGTTTTTATTAAACATCATTACCTATTTGAAGTATCTTCACGCCCATATCTCCGAAATGGTAAGCATAACCAGGTCACCCACGACTAGGCGGAAACACTAAGTCCCACAATGTGATAGGTGACAAGCCTATCGCCAACCGGGCACACATCCAATCCCGAGCAACATTGTTTTTATTACAAATTTTGACATACTACTTTTTATTCGTTGCCCGGCGCGGGAATCGAACCTGGGTCCTCATACAGTCAAGTCCAACACCTGGCCCGCTACCCTCCGAACCGGAACACGTCAACGACAGGCGCTGACATTATGGTAGCTGGAATAGGTAAGGCGGTGGTACCTATCCGGGCGAGTCGCTGCGAGACTACCACCTAGTCATAAGTCACGTGCTAGTGACGGTAAGCCTATGCTCTCCTTTTACGAGCTTCCTGGCACAGGAAGGCAGATGATCTATTCTGCATGACAGGAATACGATGGTAACAAGCCAGACGATCTGCTACATGCTAGGACTTAGTTATGACTGACTGTATTTTGGAGTAATCTAGAAACTAGCCGGAGATGGGATCGTCACATCCTAACACTGACAAAACCTTAGAGCAGAATCTCAGTAAAATGATCCCATTGCTTCAATAGAGGAAGCAATAGGATCATTGAGAGAGAAGGAGGGAGTTCCTTGTCATTTGTCGGAAGATCATTCAAATTTTAACAATCAGGTATCGCATTTACCCCGTGTTGGCCTGGACTCCTTTGCAGACTAAGCACTGCCTTCCTGCCAGGCGGCTTGTAAAAGGCGAACATTGCCTTACCGTCACTAACACCGTGACATCCTACTAGGTTGTAGAGTTTCGCAGCGACTCGCCCGGATTGGTACCACCGCCCTACCTAATTCCTAATTCCTGCCGCCATAACGTACAATGCTTGCCGTTGACGTAGCCGGGAAACTTACGTTTGCTCGAGACCTAACATCCTGGCCTCAGGTTGGCAACGCACCATTACCGCCTTTGGTGTCTCTAGGCGGCGTGAATTTCTTACCAACAGGAAATCCGCAGACGTTTGCCTTCCATTATCATAAAAAAAAACAATAAAATACGTTTGGATAATAATAATGAGACCATAAAAATCCATAAGACCTTAGTGTCCATTAACCGCAAAACACCTGCAGCTCGTTGGCCGTAACGCACCCGGCTTGGTTAGGATTCTAATGGAGCGAGACCCGTCAAAGTACAAACAGCTCTCACAAATCCTCCATTTTTTATTAGTTTTTTTTATGAGGAGCCTGTTCTTATTAATTTCAGCACACTAGCAACACGGACTTGCGGAAATTATATAATATTAACTTTATATATTATAACTGGCAGCCTATTCCGGCTTCGCTCGGATGTTAATTTTTTTTATTACAAATTGAGATGTAAGCTATCCTATCTTTCAAGTTGGATCAAACTGCACACGGTGTTCAAATTTGATTGCAATCGGTTTAGTAGTTTAAGAGTCCATCACGGACAAACAACGTGACACGTAATTTATATATATTAAGATTAGTTTCACACAAAATATGAAAAATGTGTTTGACAAAATCCGAGCAATGAATATGCAGGAAACTCCACAGGTCTTTTGAAGTGGTGATACTCTGTGCCTACAGCGCTAGGAACTTGGCTTGAAGATATGAAATACTCATCCATGCATGGCACTAATGGCGTTGCTAGTCTGGAAGTTACCTAAACCCGAGGTCATCAAATTTTTGCAAAAAAACCTATTATTATTCTTACATACATAAATACATATCTTCACGCCAAGTCCCTTACGGGGTAGGCAGAGAGTATCGAGTGCCAAACTTCACGATCCTGACAAACCTGTCTGGTTTCCTTCACATTCATTACCCTTTTCATACAAACACGATTATGTAAAAATAATGGGTGGTAATCTATTGCCGTTAACAATTGCATAATCTATCTTTACTGTTATCCACCAATCCATCCATATAATTGTTCCGCTAGCAGGTGATGTGGTCGTCACATCCCTTTGTAAATTAAGCTTAAAGACAGCGTGGCTTTATCAAATTTATGGGGACGGCTGCTCTTATCTATGTGTAGCCTTAAAACCGGACCTTAACACCAAAGATTGGGCTTCGAATCTAATATATGAAATTCTCGTGTCACGGTGTGCGTGATTGTTCTCCTCTGAAACGGCTCGACCGATTCTCATGAAATTTTGTTAGCATATTGAGTAGATCTGAGAATCGGCCAACATTTATTTTTCATGCCCTTAAGTGACAAGGGTGAGTCACCCCAATTTTTTTTACTAAAATCACGCCAAAAATGTAGCAGAAAAACATCTGCTGGGAGAGCTATTATAGTACAAACGTTAAAACGCCCAACAATCGCGCGTAAAGTTGGGTCAATATAATAGATCTCATTTGACACTTCATCCGAATTCGACACTATGACTTTGTAATAATATTATGCCCTTGTCCAAAGGATCTAGGTAATTTTGCCTAACCTGTTCATTTTAAAATACAATATATTATTTATAACAATAGGAATATAATGCAATTTACCTACTAATCTTGACATACATTAACTAAGATTGACGTATGTCAAATGTGATTTAACAAATTGTTCTTAGTTTAGCTGTAACGTTACTATCTTTAAAGGTAAGACCTTTAAAGAAAGGAAGATAGGAATCTAAATATTACAAGCGTCAATAATGATTTTTACGTCTAGGGCGGTTGTTATCATCGCCACATTTGCGAGTCGCTGTGCATGATCACCCGTGTATGTGTTTTTTTTAAATACGCGGTCTAGCGGTCCGGCGTCGGACTTGACTTCTTGAGGTCCCGGGTTCGATCCCTGGGTCGGGCAACAAAAAAAATGAAAATAAGTATTTTCAAATTTCAATTAAAAATAATATTTCCGGGATTGGGTATGTGCCCGGTTGGCAATAGGCTTACCACCTATCATTGTGGGACTTAGTGACTTCCGCTAGTCGTGGGTGCCTTAGTTGTTTGTGTCTCTGCCTATCTCTTAGGGGGATACTGGCGTGAAGATACTTTACTTTCAAATAGGTGGTAAATAGACATGTGGCACCTAACGGTAATATCCGCAACTCTAGGAGTATGAGGCATCGATAAGCTGACCTTTCAGAAATTAGCATTCTCGGTTTCTATGTTTAAGAAACGAATCGTTTCGCTTACAGACGAATTGGAAGATAGTCAGTACATCGCCAAAAGTGAACATTCTAAAACTATGAGTAACGCTACAATACTTTTAGGCAAACTACGAATGATTAAACGGATTACGGTTCGTTGATCAGGTAGGTGTTAATCTAGTTCCACAAGGATGCCAAATGTAAAAGAATACAACGCATTGTTGTGCTTACAGTTATATATTGCTAGCTGACCCGGCAGACGTTGTTCTGCTATATTTTTAATGTTATTTTATTTAAAAAAATTGCAGTGAGTCACCCTTATCACTTAGGTGTATGAAAAATAGATGTTGGCCGATTCTCAGACCTACTCAATAGCTCACAAAGTTTCATGACAATCGGTCAAGCCGTTTTGTAGGAGTACTGTAACTAACTTTGTAACACGGCAATTTCATATATAAGGTATCCCCTTCAAGATCATAACACACTGACGATAAAATCACATGGAATCACCACATGTCTTCAAATCGAATTTATGTCGACATTAAACTGATGACATGCCGCAATTATAACTTAATTACACGACTGCACTCAAAACAATGAGCATGAGATCAACTTGATACTAAGTTCTCACCGTCTCCGGTCCACATCCGACGAACGGGCGTAAATAACCGGCATAATAAAACAGCTGGATTGTAATCCACAAACGAACAAACACCAGTCTCAAAAGTCAAGTACATGCTAACGGTAACATTGCCACAACTCATCAGACATGTAATCGCAATAAACTAAAGTATGAATTGAAATGTCGAATCGATACAATGCCAAAGTCACACGATTCCTATATAGTACGGGTTCCAACTGCGTGGTTTAAAAGTTTATCTAACATCTGAAAGTGCGTTTTAACAGTAAGTCAATGAAGTTATGGTTACAAAGATGTTTATAAAAATCCGAGGAGATCAAATTAACTAGTTATTGTTAAGGCCCCATACTTAGTCAGCCAGAAGAGCCAATCAGCGCACTCAACCGTTCCATGATTACTATGAAATATTGCGCTCTAAAGTAAATGTCTTAAGCGCCAAATCACTATTTTTGACACTGTAAAAGTAATTTGAAAAAAAAATTATAAAAACTGAAACAGTTATCTTTGAGATATAATACTTATCTATGTTTATGTTAAATCTGGTGTCGATATTTTCATAATTGAAGTAGACAGTTTGGTTTTGCTTTCAAAAAAGGGTTAACTTTTTGATTTTTTTCTATCGAGCAAAGTGAAATGAATCGTGTTTTGGAAACACTAGTCTTATAAAGCATATTAATGTTAATCTTATGTATTTTTGTCGCCAAGATCCATAATTGTTTTGTATGAAAAAAAAACAGTATATTGCTGACGTATTTTAGCATACATGGCCCCTTAAGTGCACTAATGTACATATAATGTACGTGTGTTGATGTACCCGCCTTTTAAATTATTTCTTCAAAAACGGTTTATTTATATGTCTGAAATCTAAAATTGGCTGTATGATTTCAACTCATTAGTAAGGCGCTTCTGAATTTTCTATACCTAATGCTTAATAGTTTACAAAATTTAAATTTAAATTGACGGATTAGTTGGATGCGGTGTTAGTGTACAAGCATAATATATAATATATAAAAAAGCATAAGGCTCAGGTTTGATTCTCGGAGAAACAGGCATGTGTGTGATTTGTATATTTCCTTTATATTTCTGGGTCTGGATGCTTTTAGCATCGTTGACAAAGGAAAAATTAAAAATTAAGAAAAATTTAATTTTTCCTTTGATTTAAATGATTGACTAATTTGTCTATACTAATATTATAAAGAGGAAATGTTTGATTTTTTGTTTGTTCCTTTGTTTGTTTGTTTATAATGAACAGGCTCCGAAACTACTTTCAAAAATTCTTTCACCCTTAGAATGCTACATTATCCCTGAGTGACATAGGCTTTGTTTCATTAAAATTGGTGATGGAGAAGCCAAGTTACGCAGGCGAAGCTGCGTAAAACTGCTAGTCAATACATATTTATGTAATTAAGTAACAGATGATCGTAGAAATAACGCGATTGGACTCTTGTCAATACTATTTTTGTCATGATATTCTCCCAGGTGTCAGCAATATAGAGATATGCTAGTAACATAGTCACCATCCGCGTTCCAAGCCAACTTTCACAGTCGTCCGTCACTCGCCATGTCCCGTATAAATTAGGTGAATATAGGCAAAATCACGCGAGTATGTGTACTTGATCAGAGATTCCCAAACATTTGAAAAAATAAAAAATAATAAAAATAGTTTTTTTGCTAAATTATGGGTTACATGGTTTCAAAAAAAATGTACGATCCAAAATAATCTGCCAATAAGGGAAACGGCGTGCAAATATTATTTTTTTATACTAAATATAATATTTCATCTATAGTCATTTCAAATTAACTTTAATAATATAGTTTTTTTACATACTTATGATTTAAATATATCCATTAGAAAGTCATTAACACAGTAATATATTAGATAACAAAACACCAAGCAAATAACTCGTATTTTACACAAACTCATTTAACAAATTGTTAATTAAAAATTAAAAAAATCTGACAACTATGAACCAAAACACTGTCTAAAATATGTCAAACACAACCAATAATATGCTACAAGTGGATGACGTAGCAGCATGTTATTGGTTGATAACCCAATTTTAGAAAGTATTTGGTTTTGTGTATTTCTCCAGTACAGTACACACCACCTGCCTCTCTGTCAGAAAACTCGGGAGAGGCGAGCAGAGGTTAAATATGTAGATTATTGACAAGACCACTGGTGTTAAAGTGTTGTGCAACTTGCCCGAGTAGGGATGTACCGCCTTACCTATTCCTGCAGCCATTACGACTCTGTCATGTTCCGCTCTGGAAGGTAAGCTAGCATCATTGCAATGAACCTAGTATCCCAGCCTTAGGCCAGCCAGTAACATCTATGGTGTCAATAAGCCTCGGTTGTCTGTTGCCACCAGGATAGCCGTACGATTCTTCATTGATCTCTAATATTAAAAAAAACATGTGCTCAACGAGTGTTACATTTTTTTTTTGGTATTAAGACGGGTTATTTTTAAATTCAAATTTTGCTGTAAACATTTATGTTGTTTCATCAATAGTTTTTCCTCGCTTATTCCGTAGCTTCTTATGCAACGGTCATGTAACAAAACTAATTATATCGCGGAAGCCTGATGACTATTCTTGGGAAAATCTAAGTTCTGCGAAACACACTTTGAAACTCAATGTACTGGAGATATTGATTTGAAAATTTATTGAAAATCTATTATACAAAAATAAAAAAAAATTCACTTTTTAACTCCCACAGAAAAAGAGGGGTGTTATAAGTATCTGTGTATCTGTGGCGTCATAGCTCTACAACAAAAGGACACCAGTTTTTTTTGTATTCAGGCTAACGTCATCGTGATAGTTCTTAGCTACATTTTGTATTTTAGGTTACCAAAAGTATAAATAAGAAGAAATGAAGATAATGTTCTTCGTTAAAATATAATATCAAGTGAAGATCCCACTACTTAATTTATTTAGAGGTGTATTTGCGAATATTAATTTATTAATGAATAAATATGTATTTCTTACATGTTTAATTTATTATATTATTATATACATAAAAGATAAAGTTATTATCACTATAATTTGTTGGCATATGTTTTTTGGCAAGTTGACACAATGCTGTCATACTGTATAGGACAAGACGTCCGCTCTGTCTCGCGCTCGCACAATTTTTAAACTAGTTGAACAACAAATCCGAAGAAATTAATTTCAATATACAAGTAACTGAATGTCCAATTTCAGTTGGTAGTTTACCGCCTCTGTGGTGGAGGGGCTAGCGGACACGCGTGTTTTTGGTTTCTAAAAAAGTTTCTAATACTCCGTCCTCGTCCTCATTTTCAATGTCTTTCCACCATTTCACATAACACTTAAATATAAATTTTAAGCCCGTATTCCTCATTAGACACAATACGTTCTCGGAAAGGGAAATAGGCTTCAGTTTCTCTTCAAAACAAACAAGTATTGAATAAACAAAGTAAGTAGTCGGCGCTACTTAGAACCGTTTGTTTACGGTATTTTATTACACTGTAAAACTCGGATTTCAGTAACAACAAAGCTCTTAAGGCCAATTCCGATCCGAGGCCGATCTTTTGAAGACACCTTTTAAATTTTATTTCCATATGTATTCATGGCAAGCCTACCGAATACTTCTCTTTACCGGATAACACTGTTTTTATTAGCAAATTAAAAAAAAAACACACCCTACCTGTATCGAACCCAAAGCCAGGTCACTAGACCACATTATCACATAATTACTAACTAGCACAATAGACCTTCCATCCCGGCCTCAAGACAGCAACGCACTTGTTACATCTATGGTGTCTGTATGCCACGGTTGTCTCTTACAATCAAGAGATCCATGTGCTTGTTGACCTCACACATAAAAATCACTCTCAAACCACTAGCCTGATCTTAATAAAATTCGGACCACCTCGGAACCGTGAGCTAGCTGCCTTTTGTAAAAGGAAACATAAATTATAAAATCGCGACGTTGTAATAAAAGTTGGGCGGTGTTTTGCAGTTTTACAGAGCTTTAATTACCTATTGTAATAATAGTAATGGTTACCGGTATACCATATTATAACTACTTAATAACATTATCCCATACCGTAGTATTATTTTAATTAGCAATTAATCGACACCGATTGCAACAACACACTTTACTGTGGTTTAATCGTTAATCAAACAATGTTTAATGCCGTTAAACATTTATGGGCAACCATTCATTCAAGGACTTAAGGTGCAGACTTCTAAGTTTTTGTCCCGTTTACTTTAACACCTAAAGTTAACCGTCACGCTTGCTCATTCTATAACTTGTTTTCCACATCCTCGGAGACGTAGGCAAAGCAACAACTAGGTGTCTCCATCTACGACTAGATGAAGACACTAATGCCCGATTTCACCAAGAGCCCCTATACTTTAGGGGACCTTTTAACGTTACTTACGGGACTGTTTCAATATCAAACCGTCCCCTAAAACATCTTAAAAGGTCCCCTAAATATAGGGGCTCTTGGTGAAATCGGGCATTAGTCACACAACGTGATAGGTGGACTATCGTACACCGGACAGTATTCAATCGCAGCCAACGTTGTTTTTATTAGAAAACTGAAAGAACACAATTTTTTATGTGACCCGACCCATCATCGAACTCGGTGCCTCATTGATTTAAGTCCTACATCGGACCGTTAGACCACAGAGAGAAACTAGCAAATGTAACATTTTGTGCAAAATAAATAATGATCATTATTTCAAACGAGGAAGTGCTTCGTAATGGTAAGAAGTCACTACTGCTCAATCATAATATCTACAACAACAAGATGCCATAAAAGAATTTATTAATTTTTCAAAACCTTTAAATTAAATTTCGGCGTGGAACGCGTGGATTTTTTTTCCCCGTGGTGAAAAAAGGATGACATTTGACAGTTATCACTGTCTGGAGAGTTCTTATCTGCAATCTTATGACGTAAACAAATTTCATTCTTTCTTTCACTCTTTATTGTACAAAAAAAAGTGAAAACACAGTATATATCTAAAATTATACAAATGGCGAGCTTATCTCTTAAAGAGATTTCTTCCACCAAACTCATGATGACGAAAATGCATAAAAGCAATGTAGCACACGCAGTGCACAGTACAAAAACTTACTATACAAAACAAAAAAAAAACTAAATTTCTTTCTTCACACACCAAAACACTTCATTACTGCCTTCTTAAAAACTATTATTGAATACTCCCAATTTCATAACTTGAACCTAAACCTTGTTAAATTTACATAAATTAAGTTTTTTTTGTTTTGAAGATTTTTCACACGTTTATACTACATACGTATTGCTCCTACTGATATGTAAGTACTGATACGTAAGTAGCATATCTTCACACCAAGTCTCCCTTAACACGAGGGGAACAGAGAGTATAAGAGTGCCAAATGTCAAAACTATCCTTGCTGACCTGCCTAGCTTCCACCACATTTTTTACTCTTTTCATCCAAACACCGGTGTGTTTCCGGAAACACTGTTTATGTAAAATAAATGAAATATCCTTGAATAAAACACAATTTAAATCTAGCCCCAAAGTAAGCGAAATCACAAGCTTGTGTTGAGATTGACAGTATCAATACCTATATAATAATATAAATAAATGAAAATATTTACTTAGCAACAACCAAGTTACAAACTAATACAATTTTCTGACTCCCACTCTAGGTTGAGCCAACCCTGTGGGGGAAAAGTTAAGTTTAACATAAATAAGCTTACGGCCAGTCGATCTCAATACAATAATTGTTTTCTTTAAATTAATTATTAAGACATTGTGTACGGACATAGTTTATTTATCAATTTTAATCAGATTTCTTCGAAGAACATTGTTCAAAGTCCATTTGATAATAATATTTTTGTTTGTCTGACAGTATAATGTTTGAAGTTAAATAATCTGAAACAATTTATTCAAAACGCTTGTACTTTCCACAATACATTTTTATTTTTATAGTTTAGCCAACCGGTTTCGCTATACCAGCATCACTAGGGTTATATAACCCTTGTATAGCGAAACCGGTTGGCTAAACTATAAAAATAAAAAAAAATATTGTGGAAAGTACAATTGTTTTGAATAAATTGTTTCAAGAATGGAATTCCACCAAGAACCGACGATAACAATTATAGAAACTATTAAATAATCTGATTAGAATAATCGAAGTCACTTAATCGCTGGGCAAAGACATTTTTCGGTGTTGAATCAAGTAGTAATACTTAAGTAACTGGGGGCCTACCATAAGCCCTTAAAACAGGAATGTTTTAATACTACATCGACTTTTCGTACTATGACGTCTCTAAACAACCTTGTTCTAGGGTAGTTTTACAATATTGTTAGATGGCAGTTTTGTGACGTATCTTTTTTCTTTTTCTTTCTTTAGGTTTTGGCCTTCACGTTAGTATTTAGCCATTAGTCAAGTAGAAATTTGCATCAAATTTTATATCAAATTAATTAGTCATCAGTCGTAAGTCGTCAGGAAGTCATGTCAGGCTCTTGGGTAAAGCGGTGGCCTGTTTACTCAAGCTCATGTAATGAGATTTGGCGGCAACGAGGAAATACACGATACGCCAATTTCTTTATGATTATTTCATTTGTGCACTTTTACTGAACTGAAAAATATTGACTAATTTCACTCAATATCAACACGAAATTCAATAATTATGAAAAAACTTCGACCATCTTTTCTCTCGATGGCGCCAAAAACTCTTGTGACGTATCATTCATTCAATTCGTACCATAACGTCAATTGTGACAGCTAGCAGTAATGTTTTTATGTCATACTTAGCGATCTTAAAAATGTTAATATTTGCTAGCGGATTTAATATTGTTTGACAAATTGCCATTAAAAAATCGAAAATAAAATATATAATTGTTATTGTGATTTGATTTTCGTTGATAAATGTAGGATTAGACTATCAATCAAAAATTAATATCTGAAAATTGACGATAACAATTTGGTGCAGGCCAGTATTATGGAGGACGCTGACAAAAAACCTTAGACTATTTATTGAAATCGTTATTTTCTTCATACGAGTAGCTTAGATTGGTAGTAGTAGAACGTAGTCTGGCAAAAAAAAAATAATTTTCATTTTTATTAAATGTGATAGATAGAAATGATTTTTTATTGAACAAGTTATCTATGCAGTTCTTCACAAATTACCAACGTTTTTTATGGTTTCATTTTTCGTGCACAATTATTTTTTTAGCTCAAATGCAGAAATAAGTGATACATTCACAAAGGAATTTGGTCTATCGTGTATTTTCTTATTGTTGTTATAGCGATAGCATCCATAACAAAGCTCAATAATGATGCCACCGCTTTATCTAAGACCTTAGTATGACTTAATATGACGACGAAAATGACTAACTAGAAAAATTCATATCAAATAAAAACAAATTAATAAATTCTAATAACTAAGGAATCTTAGTCTGTCGGAAGGGGACGTATCTAAGTAAGTTTTATACTTGTAACTGGCTAATTATTTTGTGAAAACAATTGGAAGCCCTATTCATAAGAAAGAAGAAGAAGAATAAAAAAAAGATTGTAGCAGGTAAGAGACAAAATTTACAAAAATCATTCGTTTATTGCGGTAATAAAACAATTCTGATTTTAAAGCTCATGGTACGAACTAAAGTAATGATATTTTATGACAGAAGTAAAACTTACCTTTTACAAGACTGTTTTGTCAAAGCTTATGGTAGGCCCCTTGAACGTAGTAATACTTAGAAACACCCAAATAAATGTAGTAAGCACATCCAGACCCAGAAATGAAAGCATTAAGAAGTTCGTCACAGTTCTTGTTCCTGTCAGAATCGAACACGAGTCGCGGTGATCCGTGGTGATAGGCGTGTCCGCTTAACCCCTTGACCAACTTAACAAATGAATACGAGTGTACTCACGTGTTTCTTTGTGTGCGGCGTTCGTCATTAGCATCATCTAGACTATCCAAATGGGATGCGGGCATGTCCCCATCAAACTGCACATGACGGTCATCTTCGCGGGGACTCCCCGCTGAACCAGAACCGGACCATGCTGATGACATCTGTTAACGAAACTTAAATTTATCAAATATCACTAACACTAATCCCCATTTTAGGGGTATTTTTTTTAAGATGGTCACCCTATTTTGCGGTTTGCATAAAGTTGTAATTTTTTATTAATTTTATGTATCGCATGAATCAGATTTATGTATCTTTAGTTATAAAGCCCTGTAATACTGTAAAGTGTAAAACGGATTGGTTTAAGTGGAACGTGAAGTGTTCAATAAGTGTAGTACAGAAAAGTAGTGGTAACTTAAAGTGTATGTACAATAAAATATCGCAAAGTGCGGACGAAGATAAGTATAAATTCCATCAGTTACGATTTCAAATAAACATTTTTTTAATAGAAGAGGAGGCAAACGAGCAAGTGGGTCACCGGATGGAAAGTGATCACCTCCGCCCACGGACATCCGCAACACCAGGAGTATCACAGATGCGTTGCCGATCTTTAAGGAATGAGTACGCTCTTTTCTTGAAGGTTCCTAAGTCATAATCGTTTGGGAATACCGCCCTCGGTAACTGATTCCATACAGCACATACAACACATACAACACTGATACATACAACCTAGTTTTGTGTGGAAAATATTAATGAAATATTTAAAACATATATTTAGCATTTTAGTCTAAACTTTCTTGTTGTATATCTATTTCCTAAAAAAGAATTGTGGGCAAAGTTTGACATAAGTATCTAACTCTTGTAGTAACAAAGTTTAATACAAACAATTAACCCCAAGAACATACTCTTAGGCGAATGTCACACTGTACGACACACAGATCCGCTTTGCGGTGACGCGGAGTTCAACTCGGTGCTAAAAGACAGTAGACAAAAATCGCA
>NJDC01028271.1:217216-229472 GCA_002245475.1 Calephelis virginiensis | reverse complement strand
AAACGAGCAAGTGGGTCACCTGATGGAAAGTGCTCACCTCCGCCCACGGACATCCGCAACACCAGGAGTATCACAGATGCGTTGCCGAACTTTAAGGGATGAGTACGCTCTTTTCTTGAAGGTTCCTAAGTCATAATCGTTTGGGAATACCGCCCTCGGTAACTGATTCCATACAACACATACAACACTAGTTTTGTGTGGAAAATATTAATGAAATATTTAAAACATATATTTAGCATTTTAGTCTAAACTTTCTTTTTGTAATATCTATTTCCTGAAAAAAGAATTGTGAGCAAAGTTTGACAAAAGTATCTAAGTCTTGTAGTAACAAAGTTTAATACAAACAATTAACCCCAAGAACATACTCTTAGGCGAATGTCACACTGTACGACACACAGATCCGCTTTGCGGTGACGCGGAGTTCAATTCGGTGCTAAAATTCTCGATTTGTAGACAAAAACCGCACGTTAACACACTGCAACCGCATCTCTACGGCGATATTTCAAGGTTAAAAGGTTTCAAGGTTTCAGTTTGATATTACCTTAAGATTCCAATTCCGCGAAACCATGTCTTAGGCCCTACGCCTTATAGAGAGAGACCTTGCAAAATTTGTGACTTCTAGCACTTTATAAAGAAGTTTTGTACAAACGATCAACCCCCAAAACAACCCTTCTGGAAGCAAAATTTCCCAAAAAACCGATCTCAGTGAGTATCTGTGTCAAAGAATTATAAACAAAAATACACGAGAATCCAAGTATAGCTGGTTACTTGGATTCTCGTGTATTTTTGTTTATAATTCTTAAAAGGGGAATTACGTCCGTCCATGGAATTCCATAAAAAAATTATAAACTATTTACTTAATTTCGAATTCCTAAAGTGCAAGTAGTGAATGAACTCTTTATTGCGCACAATTAAACTTACAGCTACAAAATGGTACAATTAAGTATAAACAAGAGCGTATTATTATATTTTATAGTACATAAAAGGCGGTCTTATCGCCAAACAAAGCGATCTCTACCAGACAACCTTTTTGTCTGAGGATACTATATAAGCATAGGTTTAGTAGGTAAAGAGATTAAACATACAAAAACTATAACATATGATTAAAATATTAATAATAAAAGTAAGGAGAAAAACAAAAACAAACATAAAAGTAGCCTTAGTTACTCCTTATTACATCACCTAAAGTCCCGTCAACATCGGTGCATCCGTTTAAGAGATTAACAGGAACAGACAGACAGATAGACAAATATTAAAAAAATATATTTTCCTATAATGACGTACCATAAATATATACTCATATGGAGGTAGTAAAGAGGGGTAGTTTTAATATAACAAACAAACACTCCAATTTTATGTGCATAGTTGTATACATAACATTTGCGTGAGGGTTAGTAAATTATTGAATGGAGAATTAATGTTGTTTTACAGCCAATATTAATAATCAATCCTAATCCAAAACTTGCTGTCCAAGATTGATATTTTGATCCATTTTTATGTTATCGCTTGCCAATGACATATCTGTGGACAGGATAAATATGGCAATTAGGTATGGGATAGGCCGCATTCTCAGCTATCTAGATTGCTTGAAATCCCTTAGATTGAGATACATTATTAACATTGACCGTTAGTTCGTACGACTGCACTGTAGAGCAACAAGTACATTTAGTAGTGATCGATTAGAGATGTTCATAAAATCATTAATTAGCAGTCAAGGTGAAGTACGCCGGTAGCGGCGGCCCACAACACTTTACCGCAGATTAACGGATCCGGTGACATCTTGGACAACTGAACATATACACATAAAATATTTGTTTTCTAGTGATTCGGATTTGGCGTTAAGTACATTAGGTTTTGGGTTCAATTACCGGGAACTTAAAATGTGTTCAATATTAACACAAATTAAATAATCGAACCGCATCGAAATCGGTCTATTAATAAAATCGACATGCATTTAGCATGAGTAAATAATGTTTTTTTAGCCATATTTCAAATTTAATTACATCTTAAAAGGGTTGTACTACTATTTAATAACTGGGAAATAAATGTTAATTGAGATTTGCAAGAAGTCAATTATTAATTATCATTTTTAAGCAGTCATAGATATTATTAATTATTTTTTTACGTAGTCATAACATATAAATTCGCTATATGTTATCTTCAAGTCCATAACCCCGATGAAGTTGGCAGAGACACAACCAGGACACCCACAATTAACCACAGGTAACTTGGTCGAAAAGCTAAGTGTACACGCCTAATTACGCCGACCAACCGCGAGGCTCGGGTTCGATTCCCGACGGGAGCAGGCATTTGTGTGAAGAACATTTAGATGTCTGCATTTCCGAGTCTGGGTGTTTATTATATTTATTCTGATATCTATTTAAGTATTTCTATGTATTAGAATAGTTGACTAACTCAAGCATATAATTTGCTTACTTTGGTGTTAAATTCAATTTGTGCAACTTGTCCAGCCTTTTCTAAACCGGCCACTAATCCAAATAGCGATATATTTTATGTATATAGATATCGATTAAAAAATACTTTTGAGTAGCCCGACCACGGAATCAAACCCAAGACCTTATGTAGACGACACCAACCCCGGACCACAGACGTAATAAGAAATTTAATTTTAGACATACTATATACGGAATACTCACGATTTTAAGATTAAGATATTGTATTTTTAAGAATATAATATTATTGTACCTATACCATACAATGGTTCCCGTGACGCGTCTATATAAATCTAAAAACAACCGGATCGGAACGCAACCACTTCATTTTGATTTAGCTAACACCATCGGCTATAAATGTCAGAAACCATACTAGAATGACAATTAACCAGGATTTTTCTTAGCGGTAATTTGCTTTCCAAACAAAAAAGTACCTTGAAAAATCCAAAAAACCGAGTTATCGTCAGTAAGGTAGCTCAAACGTAACTGCTGCAGGTCTGTGGCTTATATTATTTTGCCCTTGAAACCTTTTCTATTGATCGCTAACAGCATGCGAAATGAAGATTATGGTCGTGAACTTGCCGATATCTCCAATGATCGCAAATTTCGTACTTTTCTACGTCATTTTATTTAGCTTCTCTGTGTTTTCAGTCGCGTATTAAAAAGTGGATCCAAAGAGGGAGTTATTCGAGTCATGACTAGGGTTGTCAACTGTCCGCAACGTTCTAGGGCCTAGAAAGAGGCGGCCCGCTTGAAGTGTATACAGGACGCTAAATAGTTCACTTTTCGGAATTCCTTAGAGCGGTTTCGCACTAGCGTTTTATACGCGCGTATGAGCTTGTTTTTAGAAGCGCATGTAGGCGCGCCTATACGCCCGACATAATATGTTCGTTTGAGAGGTTTTTATTTTGTACTTAAAAATCGAAGTGTCGATCTCAAGGAAAATGTTCATTTTATAACTTAACTCATACTTAATCTATATATTAATACGTGATGCCAAAATTTTGGGCCCCTTTTTACGAAAATTGCGACGACGCAAGAGCATAAAAATTGGCACACTTGTAGTTTATGTGTAGGAGAAGTGCAGAACGCTAATATTTTTGAATAATAATACTTATAAAGTACATTAAATCAATAAATAAAACATTACCCACACTACCATGCACTTGACACACAAACAATTATATTGATGATAACGATAAAAGATCACAGATGGCGCACTAAAAAGTTTCGGAACAAAGTTATAACTTATCAACAAGATATTAAAATTTATCATGGTCGAATTTCGACCAACGGGCGACCACTAATTTTGATAAAATGGTTCCGTAATTTCGAAATCATTATGTTAGTAATGAATAAAATGGAGTTGACTTTTTGCGGTTTTATTTATATTATTACATCAACCAAAAACCCCACAACACAAATTACAGAATAAACTTATAATACACAAAAACATTAAACACAGACCAATTAAGGATTTTCATTATGTATTCTATACAGTTAATTTTTCTATTATTTAGTGGTAGAATGACACATTCATTCATACTGTAATTTTATATAACTGCATGTTATAAAAAAAAAAAAATATTTTTTTTAAACGTAATCTTCACACCCACATGCCCGAAGTAGTAGGCAGAGGCACAACCAGGGCACTCACGACTAGCCGAAGACACTAAGTCCCACAACGTGATAGGTGGCAAGCCTATCGCGAACCCGGCACACACCCAATTCCGAGCAACGTTTTTTTATTATAAAATTGAAAAAAACAAATTTTCTTTTTGTTGCCCGACCCGGGAATCAAACCCGTCCCGTCCCGTCAAGCAGTTAAGTCCAACAACTAAACCGAGACCACAGAGGCGACTATCAAATTTGATTGCTCTTAAATTATTATTCTTAACTAGCAGTTTCACGCAGCTTCGCCTGTGTAACTTGGCTTCTACTGCACCGATTTTGATGAAACATAGCTTATGTCAGTCAGGGATAATGTAGCATTCTTAAGGTGAAATAATTTTTAAAATCGGTCACGCAGTTTCGGAGCCTATTCATTTCAAACAAATGAACAAACAAACCTTTCTTCTATAAAATATTAGTATAGAAATATAGTCAACGGGCTAACTTATGTACTCATATTATTTTATTGAGTAACTAGCTGATCCGGCAAACGTTGTTTTGCCATATAACTAATTAAATGACGATTGATCAGTTATCAACCCGGGATAAAAAATGATTAAATTACTAAAATGACTATTAAAAAATAGGGGTTGGTGATAAAAGGGTGAAAATTTAGGGTTGTATGTTCTTTTATATGCTTATATCATAAAAAAATAAAAACAAAAAGTTTTGTCTGAAAATTTCAAAAAAAAATTTAGGGGTGGACCACCCTTAACATTTAGGGGGATGAAAAATAGATGTTGGCCGATTCTCAGACCTGCTCAATATGCTCACAAAATTTCGTGAGAATCGGTCTAGTCGTTTCGGAGAAATTCAAGTTCGAACCCCGTGACACGAGAATTTTATATATTAGAAGTAGCAGTATTTGCCACAACTCTATTCGGAAAGTATAAATCACTTCCGTCGACATTACTATCAATGCATACTCGTTCACAAAGATCCTTGGCAGCTTTTTATTTACTACTACCTGTCCCGGCGAACTTTGTTCCACCCGTTCAGTATCGGAAATAATAAAGTATTATTTTTCCCATTTTCTCTGCAACTTTCCCGGTTTTTTTCTTCATAAGAACCTTCACCTGATAATACCTAACACGTTGGTGTTAGGTATTATCAGGTGAAGACATTTAGCGATTCATTTTTATATTAAAGAAGAAGATTATTATGACACTTTTACATAAGTGTTTTTGTTTTCATCCAATTTGTACATTACTGAATGTCAAGCATTTACTTTGTAAGCCGCGCTGGAAAAGAGGGTTGTTATGTTTGAAATTTCACTCTTTGTGTGTGTCTGTCAGTAGGTAGCTTATTATTTTTGAACGAATGAACCGATTTCGATGTGGATTTTCTTATTTGAAAGCTGACGTAACATAACAGTATTTTTGTGAAAACTTCTTTAGCGGCGTTGCGCAATTTTTTCGGAATGGGTAAAAACTTCTAAACTTGCGTCAGATCGTCTGATCGAAAATTCGTAAGACAACGCAGGGCGCTTGCGTGAATAAGAGGGCGCTTGTGCGAATTTTTGTATTGTCAAGTTTGTGTACGATAGCGCAATAAATGAATATTGTATTCTACCACATAAATGATACTTTCATAGTGATAATTAAAGAAATTCGTGCAAAATTATTCCCTAACCATTCTAAAATATCAAAAATGCACAGCGTTAATATTTAAGTTTTCACTTCTGCATGCATTCCCGGAGTGCAACCCGTCGTTTTTTTCCTTCTTTTAGTCTATGACAACAGTTAGAAGCTTTGTTCAAGTTTTAAACTATCACGACAAAACAATCTTAGAATCGAAATAGTATCGTTTTCATAATAAGTACCACTTAGCCTAAACCGACTATGAAATCATCGGACATTTCATAATCGGTTTAGACTTTTAGGAGCTGTTAAGTAAAAATCATTTAAGCATTCTAACACATTCAGTTATAAACTTTTCTTCTTCGCCCATCGTTCACTTACCTCCTTATTAAAATTACAGATATAATATACTATAAGATATAATATACTATATAATATATCTCAACTTAAGCCTTGGAGTAGGATTCTATGTTTATTTATAAGATAATAAAAAGTGTTGAAAGGTGTTAATGGATCTAGCGAACTTGAAGCTAGGGTTTAAGCCCCCTGCGTAACCAGCTACCTTAACTTCCAAATCGGACAACGATAGCGGCGAACACATATGTTAAGGCAACAGCAGGAGAGTGTTGATTATAAGGCAAATTGTCGTAATACTTTATTACCTGGTCACAGAGTTAGTGACGAAATCCGACGTTCACATCCTAAGAGCTGTTCCATAATCTTCGAAAATGCTCAAGACCTTCTTAAAACCTCTCATAAACTTTCGCGTTTACTTAATAGAATAGCTACGACGCACGATTGGAGTTTACCCCTTACGAACGATAATTATGATACATATCGAATAGAAAAAAAAGGGTAAATGAACGCATCTGCTACAATGATAAGAGAAACAAACATATATCTGTAATTATTCGGATTATTTATGTTACTTCAATAAAGCGTATTACATAAAGTATGCTACAAAATAATATAGATAACAAGTCGACTGCGTTTTAAATTATTCGACTAATGTCAATGTCATACGTAACTCGACTGTGGCGGAGCCGAATGACGACCCGCTGGGGGCGACTCGACTTTTGTTCGGGCGAGATCGTCAGTCCTGAAGGAGAAAAAAATACTGAAGGACTGAAGCGGTACGACTTACATATGTTTGTCTCTTTCTACGTAACGCCTCGACTTGTCGTGTTACACTTGATTTTACTCCTCATAAAATTTCCGTACCGGGCCTTATAACTCAAATCGTTTCCTAAGGAGTAAACTCCAAAAATTAATGGTTTTGGAAAGTTGTTTCATGCCTACGTTGGTCCGGGTCTCCTGTGTAATGATCCCTCTCCACGATGGCCGAGCGATGGTTTAACACGACTACACGATGGTCCAATTCATTTGTGATCTGAAGGGTTACTATTGAAACTCGACTTATGCTGTATTGGAAATTGGAATCAAGTTTATAATTTTAGGTACTTTCACAACACTGGCGAATCATTAAAAGTATCTTCACGTCCATATCCCGGAACAGGTAGACAGAAGCACAACCAAGGCTCCCACGACTAGAGGAAGACATTTCACAATGTGATAGGTGGGGAGCCTAACACCAACTGGGCGCATATCCAATACCAAGCAACGTTATTTTTGTTAGAAAATTTAAAATACACATTTTGAATTTTCTAACAAAAGCCCCATCCGGGGTTCGGACCCGGGACCTCATGAAGCCAGTCCGAAACCAGACCGCTAGACCACAGAGGCGATGCGAAATATTAATATTTAGTTTTAATAGTAAACAACAATTATTTTATCGGATTTATTTAATTTATTTGTAACTAAATTTTAATAATCCGCAAGTACGGTATTCAAAAGTAACTAAAATGAGAATTAAGATTACAATTTCCAATTTTCATGATATCGAGATTCAAGAGTAGGCCTACTATTCTTTTACGGGGATGGACCTGAAAGTATTAAGCGCTTCGGAAATCTAAACAAGCGGCAGCGTTTCAGCAAAGTTCAAAGTAAAAAATGGCAAAGCAGCCCAGTGTATAATAATATACAAACAATATTATGCGAGCAATAATAAAGTGCTATTAAATGAGCAAAACCAATGACACAGTTTCATGAAATTAGGCACATTTAATATAAGCCTCTTAACTTAATTACAATACTGAATATTATAATTTAAGCCCAATAACACTGCAAAAAACCAGTTCCAATTTATTTAATTATATCATCTAAGTGTATCAACAGATGTAGGCTTCATGGCAACAGGGAGGTACGCTATTTCAATTAAAGTAGGAATTTTAAAATTTGTTCAGAAGTGCCGGAGAAATCGATTATTATAAAAATTATAGGACTCGAACACATAATTTACTCCTTTTTGAAGCTGCTTAATGAATATATCTCAAACAGTTATAGATAAATATACATGTATGAATCCAAATTTTTTGTGACATTACTTCTAGATGAACTAGAAACTTAACATTTGGAACTGAGGTATTAGGTACTAGGCGTATACAAAGACAATAAACTAAAAATAAGAAAATAATTTTCCCCGTGTTGGTCCGGGCTCCTTTGCAGAATAGACCATTTGCCTTCTTGCCAGGCAGCTCGTGAAAGGCGAGCATAGGCTTACCGTCACTAACACCGTGACATCTGACTATGTGGTAGAGTGCTCGAGGCCTAACAAGTTAGGTTAGGTTAGACCTAACAAGGCCTAAGAGGTTGCCAACCTGAACCTTGCGGCTTCAGGTTGGCAACGCACCATTACCACCTTTGGTGTCTCTAGGCGGTGTGAATTTCTTACCATCAGGAAATCCGTCTGCTTGTTTGCCTTCCAGTATCATAAAAAAAAAAACGTTGATAATTAGACGCAATAACATTCCTGTTAGTAAAGTTTAGTATGAAATTCAAATTTTTCAATATCGCCCGATAGTATCTATATGTAATGCACTTGAAAACCACTTCGAGTACGTCAGCTTCTAAGCAAAAAACCGCATGGAAATTGGTTCTTCTGTCCGAAAGTAATACTGTTTTTTTTTGTCATGCGCTAAGATAAAAAAATATCCCGGGACAAACTAGTTACGAAAACTTGAAATTCAAACCAATGTTTGACTTATAGGTACAGGATATAAGATATTTGTCTAAAATATTTCCCTTGTAAGCTTGAATTTCATTAGTAAAGTAAAAAAATACAGATTTTTTTTCTCAGAACTCGCTCCCCCCACCCCCCATTAATCTCAATTCTTTTGTCAGACAAATCAGCAAGGATTCGTATTCTCAATATTGAACTTGGCTGTCATACCACAACTACGTTTTTTATGGGACCCCGTGTAACGCGTACCGCTATCGCTAACCCACAGCCTTTGATGTGCGGACGAAATACCGACACCGCAGTCAAGGTCACGCAAGCCGCCAGCCCATACGCTTACCGCCCTCTACACGATGGCCCATCTTATTAGGCCACTGTAATGACCCATAGTGTAGTGCGTACATAACACGAGCTATGTGTCTTTTTGTCAGTCGGTAGAGTGTTGTGCAGCTAATTGCGCAGGTATGGATCTATCGCTTAACATACTCCTGCCACCATTATATTATATTCGCATAGTCGTATTCCGGTCTGAAGACCAAAGAAGACTTAGACATCACGCCTAACGGCCCCAGCTTTAGGAGAGCAGCAAACGTTTAAGATCTATAGTGCCTGCGGTCACAGTTGTTTCTAACAGAGTGTATAGTGATAGTGCTAGACAGTGATCTTATCATATAAATCTAGGAAGCCACCAAAAACCAGAGCCATTTAGTTTTTCCCCACCCATTGGTCATTCACGGCCTTTGTGAGGCTTCAGTGTCATTCTTAAGATTCATATAATTAACGAGCGTTTTGTGTACATCTACTTCATTTCATTTTTCAAGTATTAGAGAACACTAGCCGACCGATGGGCTTGAAGATACTTACTTTTTTTACTTACTTAAGACTAAGATACTCCTTTTTATGTCAGTTACTTGCCTGTGAAAGTCCCATCAACATCAGTCCTGTTTCAGCGACTAGTCGGAACTCGGAACAAACAGACAGACGGACGGACATACATACACACCATAAAGGTGGAAAAATGTTATTTCGGTATATGTGCCGTATACAAATTCATAAGTAGTAAAAAGCGTTTCTTTTTTCAATATTACAAACAGACACTTCAATTTTACACATTAATACAGCATTTTATTTGTATGTATACAGCATTCAAGGTAAATCCGTAATTTGGCATCTGTATTTTGTAGTATTAAAAAATAGCAATATAAGTCCAAGTTACGAACCCTTTTAACCCACAGAGTTTTGACCTACTTAAAATAATTACCCGATTCTGAATACCAGTTTGATCCGACGGGGATCAGAACGCTATACTTTGTATAAAATAATGAATTTGGTGTCTTTGTAACCCGATTTTACGCAACAAAGAGATAATAGAAGTATCATTCGCAAGTCATTGCTTTAGTATCCCGAAAAGGGACAGTGATAGAGGCCACTTTTAAACCTTAACGGGAATTAGGGTTGCCGTAAGTATAACGCATCTGTGTATGTGTGTATATGTGTGTGTTTGTGTTATGTGTACGTTTTGTCATGGGTTAGTAATTTTTGATGTTATGATTATTATGTTATAAGATAGCGAACAGGCAGCTCTCTGATAGTAAGAACCAATCGCAGACATAAGCTGTAAATGTTACTGGTGCGTCGCATAGATCGGGATATCAGACCTACTTGTACATCTCTCTCTCTCTCTCTCTCTCTCTCTCTCTCTCTCTCTGTGTGTGTGTGTGTGTGTCTGTCTGTATGTCTGTATGTCTGTCTGTCTGTCTGTCTGTGTGTTTTTCCTAAACATGGTACAAATTTCTATTGATGCTGAAATTAACCTACTAAAGTCATACTGTAGTGTTAAGTGTAATAAAAATACAATCAATAAAGTACGAAAGTAGCATAGGTACTTATTTTATTTTTTATTTGAATGTAATACTTACACATCTATATATTTATTTTTATTACTCGTCACATTTGCACCCAATTTTAATTTTTTATTGACATGGACGATTAATACGATCGGTTGTAATTTTTATTGCATTTTAGTGCTGACAACTTAAATATTGGATCTTATGTTTAATAACTGTTGTATTTTATTTTCAATTAGTTATTTGTTATCTTCCTAAATTTTCACTGTTACATGTACCTACCTACCTACCTACGTCGAATAAACAAAATTTGAATTTGAATTTATAACATTTAAAAAGTTGAAAAAAAAAAATTTTCTTGTATTGAATATGCTACAAAACTACTGCACTGATTTAAAAAAAAATATTTCATCATTAAAAATAGACATTATCCCTGATGAGCATTAACTACTTTTTAGGGCAAGGAAATGCTTCATTCCAAAGGGACAACGGGAAACCAAACATCCTTTCGTATAAATTATCTATTTCAAATAATTTCTAAACGACTGAACCCATACATATAAAATGTTGTGTGGGTATTTCGATACTCTCCTGGATGATTTTAGAAATACAATTAGATCCGGTAGGTGGCGATGCTATTGATCTGTTATCTACATCAACTATACTAATAATAAAGAGGAAAGATTTACTGTTTGTTTGTTTGCACTGAGGCTCCGAAACTACTGGATTGATTTGAAAAATCTTTTACCATTAGAAGCTGACATTATCTCCGATGACCATAGCATACGTTATTACGAGGAAACATTAAAAAAATGTCCACGCGTGCCAAGCTGGAAGATATTATATTAAATAAATCTAGGTATTTATTTACTTTATATAATACTTGCAATATATATAGTACATGTATAGTTACATAATACAGCGACAACATTTGCCGAACAACCTACAATAAATCACAAACACAGGAGTACCTATCGGCGCGGCCGAAAGTGTAGGCCATTTTTTAGCCGACACCGAAACTAAAACCGAAACTATTTATAGGCCGAAACCGAAACTGAATCCTTTGTTCGATAACTAATAATACGAGTAACTTTTGCTTGTTGAGATAGTTAGGATGTTGCAAAGTAACATAGGCTACTTTTTATTCTCATTGCTTTGCATCATACAATTTAAGAAGATAAATACATGCGGCAATGTTTCCAAAACATTACGACTTACGCCCAATGTTAACAATATTTCTATAAAGATGGATTTCAAGCAATCTAGATAGCTGCGTATCCGCCGGCCTATCCTATACCTAATTGCCATATTTATCCTGTCCACAGATATGTTATTGCCAAGCGATAACATAAAAATGAATCAAAATATCAATCTTGGACAGCAAGTTTTGGATTAGGATTGATTATTAATATTAGCCGTTAAGGACCTTCAAGAAAAGAGCTTACTCACTGTCAAAGGATAGCAACGCAACTGTAAGCCTCACCTTATTAATAAACGCGAAGTAAAGTACTCCAACTCTAATATTGGGAATTGAAAATATAATACTTACCTAACACTTCTCAATATGTTTTATAAATAAACATAGACTAAACTACTCCCAGATTCAACCTGGCATAACAGTCTTTATTA
>NJDC01028271.1:203938-216993 GCA_002245475.1 Calephelis virginiensis | reverse complement strand
AGTTTTGGATTAGGATTGATTATTAATATTAGCCGTTAAGGACCTTCAAGAAAAGAGCTTACTCACTGTCAAAGGATAGCAACGCAACTGCAAGACTCACCTTATCAATAAACGCGAATTAAAGTACTTCAACTCTAATATTAGGAATTGAAAATATAATACTTACCTAACACTTCTCAATATGTTTTATAAATAAACATAGACTAAAATACTCCCAGATTCAACCTGGCATAACAGTCTTTATTAAAATGCTATAATGACTATAATATCAATTTAATTTTATTTCTACGTTAGTCTATGTTTATTTATAAGGTGGTTAGTGTCACGGCTGTTCACGGGCGGCAAAGATCACTTGCCATCAGGTGAACCGATTGCTTATTTGCCTCCTCACTACATAGTATAAAACAAAGTCGCTTCCTTCTGTCACTTTGTCCCTTTGTATACTTAAATCTTTAAAACTACGCAACGGATTTTGATGCGGTTTTTTAATAGATAAAGAGATTAAAGAGGAAGGTTTACACGTATATTTATACGATGTAGTGGCGCGGCGGGCTGCTAGTATTCTATAAAAAAATAATAGCTTACCTGATCGGATGTTGAACAAGGTAGTAGCCCACTGACCGGTGATATTTCACTGCTGCTGGGCGGGGTGCCATCTAAAAAAGGGAATGATCAATGATTAGGTATACATACATATAATTATAATATGATCATATTCAAATGCAAATCTGTATGTTCTCCTTCTTTCACGTCATAACAGTGCTATATGAAATTATGAGCTAAATGTATACAAACATTTCATGTCACAGTGTTTGTTACTATATTCCTTCGAAACGACTAAACCGATTTTGATGAAATTTTACAACCACATCTCGTAATTTTAAGAGTAGGTTGTTATATACATTTTATTTCGTGATATTATTGGTCAACCACGAAAGATTTTATTTATTTTTTCGTCGGTTTTTTTATGATGTGACACTAAAAATACATACAACTTTAATTATTGTACATGTTGTTGCAAATCAATGAGAAAACTAGTAGAAACGACATTGTAAATACAAGGATACAGTATCATAAATCATAGTTTTCTTTGTTATACTCGTAGTATGTCCTTTTGCATCGCAACGAAGTGGTGTTAAGGTAAAAGTATCTTCTCGCCCATATCCCCCAAGAGGTAGGCAGAGGTACAACCAAGGCACCCACGACTAGCCGAAGACACTAAGTCCCACAATGTGATAGGTGGCAAGCCTATCGCCAACCGGGCACATTTCCAAACCCCGACCAAGATTTTTTTTATTAGAAAATTGGAAAATCCAATTTTCTTTGTGTTGGCCGACCCGGGATTCGAACCCGGGACCTCATGCAGTCAAGTCCAACACCCTACAACTACAAAAAGTGTAGTTTTAAATAATATATATAAGGTAAAGTTAATCGACACTTACGTGGAGATAGATAGAAATCTGGTAAGTAATATAGTCTACTTTTTATAACCATTACATAGGAATATTACATTGTTATATTTAATAAGCAGGTTTAGCTGCGGCCAACATCTAATTATGAAATAATATCTTTCTTTTATTTGTATGCTGAAATCTTTACAACTACGCGACGGATTTTGATGCGGTTTTTTAATAGATAAAGTGATTGAAGAGGAAGGTCTATATGTATATTTCATAACCGGGGCGGGCCGCTAGTATATTATATAAAAAAAGTCGCTAGTTACGCTATTTATAACTCAAGAACGGCTGAACCGATTTGGCTAGAAATTGATAGTGAGGTAGATAAGAGTCAAAATATGGACATAGGATACTTTTTATTCTGTTTATCTGTGAAAAAAAACTAGGAAAAACAACTTATTATTTTTTCCCATACAAACTGAACGGGTGGAACGAACTTCGCTAGAGCAGCTGGTAAATAATATAGGTAAACATCAATTTAGATAATAATAAAAATACAAATCTGTTCGCCTATTCAGCAATTTTATACATTACTTGAGCGGCTCCCTCACTAAAGATGAAAGTTATTTAATTTTCTAACCGAGTTCAAAAAAACGAGGAGGTTTTCAATTTGACCAGTATATTTTTTTATGTATGTACACCGATTTCTCCGAGGTTTCCGAACCGATTTACGTATTTTTTTATTGATGCGGAATGGTATCGAATTGGCCCTATAAAAATATGATTAAATTAGGCCCATTTGTTTATATTTTATGAGCATTTTATATCTACTTTCACCTATACCAATGCTTATTTTTATTTAATTAAATAATATCAACAATAAACTAAAATTATTAAATAAAAATAACTACGTTAATAAAAACCGACTTCAAAACTTAGAAGTAAAAAATATTAAAGATTTAATATTAATTATACACTATTATTCATATGTGTTTGTTACTAATAGGTTTGGAGACGATGCTAAAATTAATAATTATATTATAAGTAGGTATTAAATTGGCTTGGCACCGACTTCAAACCTATCAGTAAATAATCACATATGAATAATAGATAGTATATAAATTAATATTTATTAGTTTTTACTTTTTAGTTTTGAAGTCGGTTTTTATTAACATAGTTATTTTTTTTATTCAAATTATTAATTATTCCATTTCCATTGTTATTATTATTTTTATTTACATATTGTAAACAAATATTAAATTAATTACATACATTGATTATTTCTATGTTATTTTAGTTTTAATTATCATTTTCATAAATCATGCCATTTGATTTCTTGTGTTACTTGATTTTTTTTTGGTTTTGACAACACTGGTTATTACATTTATATTTCGTAGTCTGTGTGCCTACTGGCAAAGGCGTCCTCCAACCTTTTACTGTTTTTTTTGTTTTTGATTGTGTTATTTTGTTTATTATTTTGGTTGCAGGGTTGGAGGTTGAAGGGTTCTTTAACTCCCATGGTGACCGGAAGCTTGGGGATTTTTGTATGTTTAGTTTATGTTTCCTTTTTAATTTATTTTTCCGGTATCCAGTGCTGTCAAGTAAATGTTATTTATTATAATCATTTGTAGCTGAAAGTGTATAAGAGCGTTCTCTCATGATTGCAAATGCGTTCTTTTCCTGCGCTTGTGTTTTGTTCAGTTTTACTGGTCTATGAATTGCTGTGTCTACATCATTTTTTGCTCTATCTTCTGGAGAAGAAGTTAGAGTTCTTTTTTTAGTTGCCATTGGTTGTTTTGATTTTATTATAAGTTTATCGTATTTAAAATATGCGATGTTGCCCTTTTGTCGTTCTCTAACCAGTTCTTCCTGTAACTCCTTTCGTTTTGCTAACACCTCCTTGGGTAAATCTTCTTTAATGGATAATCCTCCTTGTAGTTTCTTTTTATTTTTAAGAATTTCATCTCGTTTACAACTGGTTGTAAAAGTTAATAGTAATGGCCTTGTTTTGTCCTTACAGTATTTCCCAAGTCTTTGAGCTTTTGATATCATTTCAGTGTTTATTTCTGAAACTGTGTCTTTTGCAATTCTATCGCACATATTTTTGATTATATCATGTGTAGAATATTTGTTTTCTTTCCAACCATATAGTATCAAATTGTTTCGTTTAATTTTTTTTCTTAAAACGTTTAGTTTTTCTTCCAACAAGATTATTTTGTCTTTTAAATCGTTGTTTTGTACCTGTAATGGCTTTAATTCATTTTCTATAACGTTTATTCTGTTTATTAGTGTATTTGTTTGTTTGTTTATTTATTTATTTATTTAACACTTTATTGCACACAAATCTAAAATACACAAAATACACGAGAAGTTAAAAATGCACAAAAGGCGAGCTTAACTCTAACTAAAGAAATTTCTTCCAGTCAACCCAAAAAAAAATTAGCTGTGAAAATAAAATGGAAGGCATCGTGTACAAAAAACAATTAACTATAGCTATACTTAGAACATATAAATAAAAATATACTAATAAAGTGTGTAAAAAATTAAATAGGTACATTTATAATTATTAAAATATCTTAGTAGGATAATATATGATATTGTTATATTGTGTATATAGTTTATCTATATATTGTGAAAGTTTTTCGAATAATACTTCGTTATTCATTTTAAGTTTAAGCAAATGTTACTTTTAAGTTCAATTTCTAACAAATTGTAACTTGTAACTCTGGTATCATTATCTGGTATCAGGAATCAAAGACAACAGACCTGTCACTGGCCACTTGTCACAACTCGACAATAGAAACTTCAGAACTAGAACTTCAGGTTGCTATCTTTTTTTTTTTTACTTGTGGGTAGTTTTGAAAATGTTATAATTATCATAACTTTTTCACTAAGTTTTTACGATTTGTTTTACTTTTTTCATTCAAAACACTACTTCACCAAGTTTGCACTGCTTTTATTTTCTTCTTTTCGTTGTTTTAATGTTAACGAGGTTAGGTTTCAAATTTATTAACGTTGTTTTACGGAGATTTTGCACAAGGCAAGCATTTGTATGACAACCGGAGCCGGCTATTGTATAGTATAGTGTAGTAAAGCAATGTTAATTGAGTAATAGAGATTAGAGCGTAAAATCTATGTTAAGCTAGTAGTTATGTATATATATAATATAATATATATATATGAAAAAATTTGATAAGCACATGAAGTACTACGAGGTCACAAAATTTATTATGATGTATCTAGCTCCACTTTTGCTTTGGGATGAACTGCAAGCGTTTGTAATAAAACGAGTGTTTTTACAATGAACTAGCTGTCCCGGCAAACTTTAGGTTTCTTTTGTACAAGAAAAATAAAAAAAAATATGTTTTTGTTGCGAAAAATAAAATTCTTAATTTTCCTAGTTTCCTTTCAGTTCCTTCTTTTGTATTAACTTTCCTTAAGCCTTCCCTTAACTTCTACAAATAAAAACCAAAATTACCCAAATCGGTTTAGTGGTACAGAAGTAGTACGCTTACATACATTTCGGCTCGTCAACCTCAGGCTCAAACAATCAGCCGGCTCTCCTGATGGTATGTATGATTGGTACGTCGCTATCGAATGACCGCGATTTTAGGCTACGTTCGCAAGTTCCTCAGCTAAACCATCCAGCACGGAACACGACAATAACAAACACTAACGCTAAAGCGGAAGAATATGTGGGACTGGGTTTCAATTTAGATCTTCTCATACCTACATCTTGTAATACATCCCGATAAAGGCAGTTAAAAGTAACAAATTTTGTTCGTAGGGGAATAAAGAAAAAAAAACATACAATTTCAAAAAAATGGAAAAGGGGAAATTGTTAAAATATACAACTCGACGAATACAGATTTCGACAGCTTGAGTTTAAATTGGTAAAAGATTAGAAGGGTTTTCAACATTTACGTAAAATGGCCAACATCAATACATACGAGTATAAGGTTAAAGATAGTAATGTATGTAAGAATTTTATTACTAAGATTTTTTTATTAATTACTGAAAAAACTGTAGTTGCATGATCTACTTTGTCCAATTATTTATGTACTTATACTTGATAGTAGGTTAAAAATATACAGTACGAATAAAATATACAGCTCTGGTACATACATTATTATCCGTTCGACAGCCGTCACATTTATGACAGCTGTCTAAAGGAAAGTAACTGGTTGGGCAAAGAGTAAATGTTAATAGTACAAGAGCCGTACCTACATAAACTTAATCGAGCTGTTAAAAGAATGAAACATATTTTTTTAAAACAAATTTAGTACACTACGAATCCTCACAAAAATGATACCCTGATGAACCCTAGATAGAATATTTTTAAATTATTTTAAAAACTATTAAATCAAATACCGCTGGTTCGGTTATATGGAAAGAATGGCTGATGAAAGATTGACAAAACAGATAAACAATGCGCATGTGGATTGATATAGGTACTCGGGAAGACCAAGGATGTCATTCCACGATTAGATCGCTCGGATATTATCCGAGGCTGATGTCAAGAGTCTCCGAAACCAGCGTGTTTGTATGAAAAAGGCAATGAATATGAAGGAAGCCAGACAGGTTTGTCAGGACTATGAGGTTCGGCACTCGATACTCTCTGCCTACCCCGTAAGAGACTTTGCGTGAAGATATGTATGTATGTATGTATCGCCTCAGTGGTCTAGCGGTTCAGTTGTTGGACTTGACCACCTGAGGTCCCGGGTTCAAATCCCGGGTCGGGCAACAAATAAAAAATTGGGTATTTCCAATTTTCTAATAAAAAAAAAACGTTGCTCGGGATTGGATATGTGCCCGGTTGGCGATAGGCTTGCCACCTATCACATTGTGGGACTTAGTATCTTCGGCTAGTCGTAGGTGAATGGTTGTGCATCTGCCTACCTCTTCGGGGATATGGGAGTGAAGACACTTTTTTTTATAACAAAATTTATTTTTGTATAAACAATCCTATATCAAGGCGTTCGAAATAAAACAGCGCAAATGTTGATTATGTTGATATATTTTTTCTTTTATCCAATTTCGTGAATATAACTGGCATCGATATACCTGTTTATACCTGGCAGCCCAGGTGAATAACAGGCAACCCAACTTCTACACTGTATTTTATTTTCTTTTTTTTTTTGTAATTAAGTTACATGCTTGTGTTATGGGTGTTAGTCAACGAAATTAATACATAGAAATACTTAAATAGATACTAGACTAAATTTAATAAGCACCCTGACAAGAAATTATGTAAATATTTATCATATAAATGCCTGCTTCCGTCAGGAATCGAAACCAAACCTCGCAGATAGTCGGTGGAGTAAGGCGCTAGCGACTCGACCAACGAAGCGGTTGGATTCTATACGTCACATACTTCAAGTTAGAACAAAAGATTCTAATTGTGTTAAAAAGGAAAAACTTTCTATTATACTATTATAAAATATTCTATTCATTTCTAAGGCATTCACCGTCGAATTTAAACGCGATCAACGTAAGCTAAGCTCGGTTAACGCGTTAAACTGCGTTTAGAAATACAGTTTGAATTTCGTCTAGGTAAATAGAACTTGATTTAATCTGAACCGATTTCGAATTCTGAACGGCTGATTTCATTCGTTTAACTCGTTAAATTTTAAAAGAGTACTTGCCTACAAGTGAGACACAGAACCGATAATTGAATTCATTACGCCGAATTTTACTAAACTGGGTTTTAATATGATCGGCGAAATCAGCTCTTAGACTATATCGAAATTGGCCATAATATGTCACCACAAACACAGATGTGTAGGAAAGAGGTTGAAAACATAAACGCCTTTCTATATTGTAAATTCAGCCCAAAGAACCAAACGCAATAACTATAAACGGGTTAATAAAAGCAGAGTTTTCATAGGTGATAAACATTTTTAAATTTTATTACGTAGCTGATGCAGACATATTGGAAACCTGAATTATTGAGAACAGTGTACGGAAAATTTAAACGAAGTAAAATTGCAAAAACCGGCTTCGATTTTAACATTATGTAGCTGATTAAATACTTTAATACCGTCTATCATATATAACACAATGCAATATAATATGTTTACTTATCTCTGTGTATACAAAAACCCTGAACTGATCTATAAAATTTATACAAAACTGCTTCTGGAACATGATTTATATACTATAATTAATTTAATAAACAGCTAGATCCGGAAATGGATACACCTAAATTTTCATCACAGAAATGTCCCGACTGGAATCGAACCAGAGCCAAGCAGTTGTTCGTAGAGTTAGGCACGCACTTTAGCCCTTTGACCAACGAGGCAGCCAATAATGGAGGTGAATTAACAAAACCTATTATATTGGAATAATTACTTTATAATATGTCTATTTCATGTCACTTTACTAATGAAGGAGACAAAACGAGCCGTAGCGCACTTTCACGATCAAAGAGACTTATTAGTAAGAGAGTACGTTATCAAGGGCACCTGCCTTCAAATTTATGGATCCCTGAAGGTAAAGAATGGGATGGAAGTGGGGGCATTTCCTTAAAGGTCAATCAGGAAACAGCTCTCAGCTGTTTATAGGACATTCTACCGATTTGCTGATAATGAACAATTAGAAATGCCTTATTACGTTATCCTAGTACTAGCATGATCATTTCGAAATTATTTTGTTTTAGTATAAAGAGGTTTATCTTTATGAATTTACCATTAATTTAAAGACAGAAAAACTTTACCGTAATTAGAATTTGAAACTATACCTCCAAAAAGGGTATAGCGTAAGTAGGTATAGTAGTCTATACCTACTTATACTATACCCTTTTTGGAAAACACAGACTTATCTGAGATGAAGTTTTTTTAAAAGAACTGGCCCAGGTCCCTTTATAAAATAGACCCTCTGGCTCACGGCCTAATAATTCGCAAGAGTCGATTCGCGTTAAGTCAAATCATTACAAGTAAGAGATCAAAGATGCAGAGTGCTATGCAGTTACTTGCATGGGTAGAGATCCGCCGTTTTACTATTTCTGACGCCAAAATGATGGTGTTTGGCCGATTTGGAGGATACCCGCTTGCAGAACATAAACGCACTTATGACCACGTGTCTACCACGGTTGTCTGTTAATATCAGGAGAGCCATCTTTGCTAACATATGTTTAAATAATAATAAAATTTGACAGTGTTTGGGCGACTTGGAGAGTAGGGTCACAAATCAAAGCCACGTACAGAAGTCAATCTCATATATTATGTACCTACCTCGCTTTTTACAACAAAATTCTATAGTCGTGCTAAGGTTGCCATTTTTGGCCTATGCACAAAATACTAGTTGTGGCACTCGTATCTAGTTGTATTTTTCTTGTTAAGTAAGAACACAAACATAAAGTAATACATGCAAATATATTTTTATGAAACTTAATTGAATTAAAATTATTTACGTACAGTAAGACGTTGTTACAAAAATATTTAAGCATACTTACACATTTTACTACATTCTGTTCAGCAAACATTTTAACATTTATAGAAATATGTTACTCATGTTTTAAAAAATCTGAAACATTTCACTACCGTATCTACCATACACTAGAAACGTAAAAACCAACTCTCCGGAAATCAAGATGTCTTCAATTATTGTACTTAATATGTTCATATCCTAACATTTGAGATTTTCTGTAAAAAAAAAAGACTGTAATGAGGGAGAGGTGGCATGAAAGGGACACGTATTGAAAGGGACAAATCATATTACCGATAAATTAAAAAAGATTTCGAAATAGCACTATTTTTGTCGTATGGCAACCTCTACGCAAGTTCGTTCGCGGCTAAATTCATAATCCTGTCATTTCAAACATGTCGGATACGTGCGCATGTTGTTATTTGCATTAAATTGTATTTTTTCTGATATAATTGTGAAACATTTTATCAATTGCTGCAAGTTACTTATTTATATGTGAACCACTGTTTAAAATACGCTGGACATCACAGACACAAGAACATAAGGTAGGTAAATTTTGATATAATAATTTAGATTTTGTGGTCATGATTTTAGTTTTTGTGTGATATTTATAAAAGGGACACAACAAACGGTTATGTATGGGACATGCTCTTCATGACTGTCTCTTTCAAACCTGCTATTTAGCACTAGGTTTATGACTTTTTTAACTTTTTTAGATTGAAAATGCCACCTAAGATGAGAAAGCGCGTTGATGTACACAAAATTGAAGAGTCAGTCAAAAAGTACCTACTACGAAAAGGAATTTCGGTACGAGAAATTTTGCGGTTTGTTGATTTCTATTTAAGTTGTATAAAATTGTTTGTTATCTTGGTGTTTAAGATGAATAAAATAAAATGTAATAATGACTGTAGTTCTAGTCACTTTAAAATTTGGTTTATTTACCCAAATTTCCTCTAAATTAGGTGCCGCCATTTCATGAATTGCTGCGTCCCTTTCAATACAGTACATTTATGAAAGGGACAAAATATTTTTTTTAAAAGCCGGAAATAAATAACTAGAAATTTATTAAAGACAATTACTGTATTTCGTTTCAATAACTTAGTAGTGAAAGCTATCTAATCAACTCCTACCGCTTACATATATCTTCATAATAACTTACTAGGACCCGAAATGCAAAAATGTCCCTATCAAATTGCAATTTTATTTATTCGATGTAGGTTCTTATACCGGACGTCAAGCATTACATTAATATTTTATGAATAGTAAACATTTAGATAATATAGATAACAAATAACAACTTTAAAATAAACATAAAATCCAATATTGAAGTTTTCAACATTAAAATACAATTAAAATTAGAATCGATCATAATAATCATTCATGTCAATAAAACATTTAAATTAAAACTAGGTACAAATGTTACAAATAATTAAAATAAATAGAGACCAAATTATAAGCACATATCCAGTTAAATTTATCTAAAATGAAATCGTCAATGCTAAAAAATAACAACATTATAATAATTTAAATATACAACTGTTAAGCCATACTCATGGCTGAGGAAATACAGTATGATAGCTCAATTGCTATTCGTTTTTTAAGAAAATTATTGTATATGTTATACTTATCTGTTCGAAAATATTTTTTAACAAATAAATTAATGTTAATAAAATCGAAAATATTTTTATTATTAGTCACAACAGCATGCAATAGGTTGTTGGACTGAAATCTGATATTATTTTCAGCTGGTTTTAACCTATTTGTGTAGGGCAGTGTAAAAACAATTATTTTTTGTATATTCAGTGTAGATAAAGAATCATAAATTTGTATTAGTAGCTTTCTATCTACGTTTCCTCGTCTCCCACAGAACAATACTAGAATCGTGTTTATACTATATTTGTAATTTAGAACTATTTTTAGTCTCTCAACATAATTTTGTCCAGGGGTACAATGATTCAAGCTAGGTTGACCCAAGCTTTCCGTTTTTTTTTATGTTATAGGAAGGCAAACAAGCAGACGGATTTCCTGATGGTAAGAAATTTACGCCGCCTAGAGACACCAAAGGTGGTAATGGTGCATGGCCAACCTGAGGCCGGGATGTTAGGTCTCGAGCAGACGTAAGTTTACCGGCTACCTTACCCTCCGAACCGGAACACGTCATGACTTTATGGCGGCAGGAATAGGTAAGACGGTGGTACCAATCCGGGTGAGTCGCTGCCAAACTCTACCACCTAGTCGGATGTGACGGTGTTAGTGATGGTAAGCCTATGATCGCCTTTTACGTGCTGCTTGGCAAGGAAGGCAGATGGTCTATTCTACAAAGGAGCCCGGATTTCCTATTTCGTCGCTAAATATTACCACATTGTGTTTGTTTATAGATTTAGGAGATGCAATACGTTAAACTTTCACGCCACCACTCCAATATGTTTTCTCTAATAGCGAGTCAAATACTTAGTTTTATGTTGAATTTAAACAACCTCCTACTAAATACTTAATACAACTTTTTTCATTGATCCATTTTTCCAAAAAAAATCACATAAATGCTTGTCTCAAGGGATGATGAGCTAATGACACTCGCTATCGAATTAGTTATAATTAACGTCTTCGAAACAAGGCTGTTTGTAGAAAAGTATATTTAATATGGAGGAAGCAAGACAGGCCTGCAAGGATTGTGATCGTTTCTGATCTATCTTTGCATAAAAAAATTCAATTATGCATATCTTACAAGCGGATGTCACTAACGCTCGAAGTGGTCTACATTAGTTCAAAATATTGTGTAGGTACGTGAGCTATGTTTATGTGTGCGTTGTTCCAGCGAACTTTTGATGTAGATCTGTACCTGATTATATTTTGTGGTATGGTCTCTAGACTCACAATTTTTTTAGATATAAGAAAAAGCATTTGATAATGTATTCCATAAAATGTTAATAATCCAACTTAAGAGATGTGGTGTCAGAGGGTCAATCATAATAAAGGTTCAAAAGTTACTTGGAGAATAGAAAGTAATGTGTCATGACATCTAAAGTAAGTCAATACCGCAAGGAAATTCATATTTGGTTTTATCTTTGACTGCGGTAAATCACTGTGGCCCTAAAACGTTACCTTATAGTACCACAAGGTAGTTTTAGGACCATTCCTTTTTATAATTTACATATTTTTTTTGCTTGATGCTGTCAATTACAATTCAATCTTATTTGATAATGATACTACCCTTCTCATGACGTACGAAATTAAAAATTATATATTTAAAGAACCAAATAAATCTTACAAACACAAAACTAGTTTCATTTCAAGCACATTACAGAGAGAGCAAAAAATCAGATGTATCTTTATATAATCTATAAAGGAAGTAAATTTAATGATCTTCCTAGAAATAAAAATTGATAAAATATCTTATTGATTAATTTCTCAGAAAAACTAATGGGTTTGTATCTGTGTTGAAAGGAATAGGAAAAATGTCAGGCATGAATGCATCTCTTTTAGCGTATCACGGATATGTTTCTTTCTTTTTGCTATATGGTATTTCTATTTCTGTAAAATTCTGTAAAATTAATTAGAACCTTTAGAGATAGAAAGAAGTGTATATGAGCGATATGTAGTGTTAATCAGTTACATTCGTGCAAGACACTTTTTAAGTATCTCAAATTATTAGCTTTAGTTTTTTTTTATTGGGAGCCAAACAAGCAGACGGATTTCGTGAAGAAACACCAAAGGTGGTAAAGGTGTGTTGCCTACCTAAGGCCGGGTTGTTAGGCCTCGAGCAAAAGTAACTTTACCAGCCCTCTTACCGTCCGAACTGGAACACATCAACGGCAAGCATGAAATTTAAATGAATGGCCACAGGAATAGGTAAGGCGGTGGTACGGATGGCACGGAGTTAGTGACGATAAGACTATGCTATACGAGCTGCCAGGCAAGAAGGCAGGTGATCTATCCTGCAAACGAACCCGGATCTACTCGGGGAAAACACATATTGTTATTGTTTATACTTATCTTATCTTAGTACGTATACTTGTAAAAACAAACGTGATCATTCATTTTAGAAATAATTGGAAACTCCATGAGTCTGACTAAAAACTTATTCGTATTTACAACCAAATTGCTGATAATCTAAAATCACTGCCAATAAATTTGCTCACTTGCTATTCGAAAAAACCTAGTAGAGTGTTAAAGATTTTCTTGCAGAAAAGCATAAATATTAAAAATATGTTATTGTAATTTTAGAAATGGTGT
>NJDC01028271.1:187283-203549 GCA_002245475.1 Calephelis virginiensis | reverse complement strand
GTTGCTCTTATAACTGTTTGCCTCTGCCATCTGACAAATTATGCTTAACTCCTTTTTGTAGCTTTCCTGACTTAAAGGGATAGATAAAAGTCTATATACGTAGCTATTAAACGCAGACATTTTCTGTTGCCAAGGATGACACGATGACGTAGGAATAGTCTTATCAGTATAAGTTGGCTTGCGGAAGATCTCAAACTGGTGCCTATTATCTACCCTAGTTATGATCAGATCGAGAAAATTTAACGAATTTTCTTCTTCGATCTCTAATTTAAATTTAATTTTGGGGTGTTTCTTATCTAGATTGTTAACGAAAACGTCCAATTGTCTTTCTGTACCAGTCCAACATATGATTATTTCGTCCACGTATCTGTAATAATATATGATTTTTACCTACAATATGTTGTCTTTCAAAGTTATCCATAAAAAACTCGGCCATCAAAGGACTAAGGGGAGAACCCATGGCTAGACCCTCCTTTTGAATGTAGTAATGAGAGTTATACCTAAAATAATTTTGTTTCATACATGTTCTGGTCATATCTACAATTTCATTTATTTCTCCTGGTTGTTGACGCTGACGTATTAACATTTCTTCCATTAAGTTTATACACTCTTTTGAAGGGACATTTGAGAATAAGCTTTCTACATCCAAAGAAACTAATCTACACCGATCCGGTAACCTTGTCGACAGGATCAAAGACGTAGTGTACAATTCTCATTACTACATTCAAAAGGAGGAGAAAAAAAAATACTACTCATTTTTGTGTATAACATACCTGGCAAACAGATGTGAACAGGTAAGTCAATATAGGTGACTCCATCGTTCTGCTAACTTATGGAAAGTTATATCAAATTTTAGATTATTTTATTACAAAATCAGTCATATAGACTTACCCTGCAAAAAATTATACCTAAAGCATACATAATTTAATCAAAAATAGCAATGAGTACTTTCAGATAGGCAAGTAATTATAGACATATTTGTTTATAAATTATATTTGATAAAAAATATGTCTCATCTGGTTATCAGATCGGTGAAGGTCGATCTCCCACCGGCTCTTAGACTATAAGGGATAATGTAGCATTCTAAAGGTAAAATATGTTTTGAAATCGGTCCAGTAGTTCCGGAGCCTATTCATTTCAAACAAACAAACAAAAATCAAACCTTTCCTCTTTATAATATTAATATATAATAATTTTTTAACGTGTGCTTAACATAGTTTTATACATATTTAAAAATATATGTAACTAAGTATTTTTTTACAAATATTAAAATATTTACCACATACCACAATGTGGTAGAATATATTTAAAATGCTTTAAAAAAATATATAACAACTTATTGACACGCATGTTTCGCAAATATATATGCATTGCATTTCATTATTCCGGCCATAAAACAGAGACTCACTTACATCGTGTCTATTCATCTCTTCCGCCGGGGGTCAAAAATAAAAATGCTGAGGTACTTGCGCTTAAGATAACTCAGCTCTTAAAAAGGCCTATTTTCAATATTTTGTATTTTTTTTAATTTGAAGAAGTTTAAATTGCTACCATGTGCCGTAGGTACTAATTTAAATTCTTTCAAAGTTTAGAAAACACAAAATACTGAAAATGGGCCATCTTAAGAACTGGGCTATCTTAGGCGCAAGTACCTTAAACTAAAAATCCTTAGTCGATAGATGTTCCTTCTTAGGCTACAACAAATCATGCCAATTGTCATATAGCTTTGGCAAACGTTTTTTGTAAAGCTGTAACAAGTACGACAAAGAAAAGTTTCCGTGCTGAATTTTCGGCATTGGTACAGGAGTTATTTCTTTCTTTGATAGAATTTTAGTTACTTTTTTCCAGATCTGTCGGTTTTCATTTTTATGTAAAATTGTTGTTTAATAGTTTAAACATAGTTGAAAATCACGTAGCTGGTGGAAATCCCAACAATGAAATTGAGAGCTATAACATTTTTGGTATCAATAGGCGATGATTGTCACCACCAAAATGGTCGTCAACCAGACCACTATCTTAAAAAATCAACTCCAATACTACGTTGTCAGTATATAAAAAATTAAGAATTTTGTTTCCCTTGGATTCCATCATAAGATCTAGACTTGGTGGCAATTGTAGTCGGAAGTATTCTCTTTCAAATAAGAAAACAATATCAGTTCGCCACTAACTGAAAAATCAACTGAAAATATCTTTAAGCCCGCATCTCCGAAGAGACAGGAATATACAAAGGTGGCATGTCGACCACCTGGCACATATTCGATCCCGGATAACATTGTTTTTATAAGAAAATTTAAAAACACATTTTCTTTGCTGTCCGCTAGACTACAGAGACGAGGATTAATTAGCTAACATACTCGAGCATCAAAAAAATATAATTCTACTCTTTGAAGACTGTTCATAAAACATCAAAAGTCAAACTGGTTTACCACCCCTGACGCACTTAAACAGTTAGCACCAATTCAATAGCAGCCATGTAAACTTTATTGATCCGTTGGTGCCAAAGAATGAAAAGCAAACAGATTCGATCCCCCGCACTTGGACCTAATCCTATAAAATAAACAGTGATATTTATATGTTTACGCGGACCAAAATAAGTGAGTCACTCGAAACCTACCTACACCAATAAATAACATTATCCACAACTATTTTTTGTGGGATAATTGATATATACAACTATTTATGTGGAAGAACTGACGAAAAATAAAAGATGGAAATCTGATATAAATTGTCTAAACTAAAAGGTATTTCAAGAATAAATAGGCATAGGCACAACTAGAGCACCCACGACTAGGAGACGACACTAAGTTCCTCAATCTGATAGGTTGTCATCCTATCACCAACCGTTCATACATCCAATCCGAAGCAACGTTGATTCTATTAAAAAATTCAAAACACTTTACTTAAAATCATTCAATTTGACAATAATATTTAAAATTAATAACCATTCAAGCCTTTACCCCCTTATAAATATATAGCCGGTCCATTCAAGGTTTCCCCCTTCCCCTGTTTATCTTTTTTGAATGTCTACAACGTCATTACGATCGAATGTATATGGAAACTCATACAATAATGTCAAAACTCATGTCATTTAGGTGGCATGATATCATGAGATGGCATGAGAGAGAGGTGGCATGAGATGCAGTAACGTTGAGGTTTAATTTTATATGAGATTTGCAGTGTCAGAACCCTTATAAACTGCCTGCCTGCAGCCTGTTCTGGCTTCGCTGGAATGGTAATTTTTTGACCATAAATTAAGATGTATGTAAGCTATCCTATCTTTCCGGTTTGATCAAACTTCACACGGTGTGCAAATTTGATTGAAATTGGTTAAGTAGTTTAGGAGTCCATCGCGAACAAACAACATGAAACGAAATTTAGAGACTAGTGTAATGAAACGTATTGTATAGTTTGGCGGGAATAAAGCCGGAAGTGGAAGCTAGTATTAAAAATGCGAAAGTTTGTGAGAATGGAGGAGGAGAAATACATTTAGTAGAAATCGCATTAATAAATAGATATTTGTTCATGCGATTTCTACTAAATGTATTATTTCTATGAAACTTCGCAGTTATATAGTTTATACGAGTATGTCAGAGTAACACATGGAGAACAATTGAAGAAGATTTTGTTTAATCTGGCAAATGAGAAAAGCCGAAATCTGGCAAAAGAGAAAGTTATATAACCAAGTAATTTGATAATGAATAGGTTTTCCGGCCTAACCATATAAAGGACCATTGTTTTGGGATATTTTGTTATTGAAATTTCGAAAACAAAAGATATTTAGTTCATTTTAAACTATTGTTATTTGTTCTAAAGATTAAGTAACCTTATCGAGGTTACTGTAATATACCATAGAAATAGGAATATACATCGTGTAAATGACAGCGTAACGAAAAATGAAACCATGGATTCTGTACATGATAGACATGCATACACGAGTATGTAGTTGGAATTTCGTGTCGGAAATTTCATGATTTAAAAAAATATTTTTTTTTTAATAATCACCCTATTATTTCATAAATACAACAATCATTAATTAACACAACTCGATTTTTATTCAAAATCTAATAAATAACACATTTTTCCTAAAAACAGCAATGTAATGAAACAGCGTATTAGGTCGGCTCTTACAGCTCGCAACGCGCGCCGCGACTAAATGCATATACTTTGTTCGCTATACATTGCTGGCTGAAAAACTGCTAAATATTTAACCGCTTGTTTCCGACAAAAACTTTAAAAGGAATTTTGAAGTCTGATATGTATTTAAACTACCACAGAAGTTTTCGTCACGGTGTCAAATACAACCTGTTTAGTATAGCCAATGTAATATACCTAAAGCTTTTGTGACAAGGTTTTCTTTTTAACCAGCGATGGCAAAACAGTTTGACGTGTGTGTGTGCTTACGTGCGTGCGTGCTTGCGTGTGTATGTATGTGGCATCAACATCAACCAAAGCGGACGTAATCGAAATGTACTCAATGATTCCGAGATGGTCCCACGTAAATTTTATCAACATCTTACAAGCAGTTTTGACTAATACTTAATAACGCATCCATTTTAATCTATGTTGACGACATCTTTATTAAATTACATAGACAAAGATGCAAATTTATGCATTACTAGCTGTCCCGGCGAACTTCGTTCCACCCATTGGGTTTATATGGGAAAAATTAAAATGTTTTTTGTAGTTTCCTCGCAGTTTTTCCATTTTTCTAATCTTTTAAACCTTGCTAACAATGCTAGTCGGATAATGGATAAAATTAATATGGGATGATTACCTTGTCACACTTTTTACTCATGATGGTAGAAGAGTGTTGAAGCTACGTATCCGGGTGGGGATCTACCACCTTACATATTCCTGTCGCCATAATGGCTATATGAGTCCCGGTGTTGCGGGTAGGGTAGCCAGTAGACTTGCACAATAGGTCTAACATCTCAGCCTCAGGTCGAAGTATTTATAAGATCAGTGTTGTCTATAGACCACGGTTGTGTCATCATCAGCCATCCAGTTTTCTCAGTCTACAGTCAAATTGATAACCTCCTCTTTTTGGACTCGGTTGAAGTAGAAACGGCAAGGCGTCAGATTTCTACTAAATTAAGTTACATACATACATATCTTCACGCAAAGTCCCTAACGGGGTAGGCAGATTATTGGGTGCCAAACCTCACGATCCTGATAACCTGATCTCATGATCCGGTTTTGAAGACGGACACCAAACACGGATAATATCCGAGCGATTTGATCGTGGAATGTCAACCTTGGTCCCCCGGGTAACTACATCCATCCGCATTTGCATTATAATAACACCAACACTTTCTTACAATCCCACTCTTTCTCGGATCTCACTGTTACGATTGCGGTCAGCGAACGATACTCCACAGATTTTTCGTAGCACTCTCATTTCGACCGCATTTATCCTATTCTTATGCTTTTATGTTCTGTTTTGTTTGGCGACTAAAATTAGTTGCTGCTCAATATTAGTTGCTGCTCAATATTATTAGTAATAATATAACTGACCTTGAACGTAAGGTGGGGGTGCTGCTACATCTCTTAAGGGTTCTCCGTCGCTCTGCAACCGAGGTGGCTGGTTCCCTTCACTCCAAACCACTCGATCCATCTCTTCATCCAGGCGCAATTCATTCGGACCTTCGCCCTGAGTGAACAAAAACCAAATATGAAAAATACTATTCTAATAGAGCAATTGTATAATTTTCAACAAACATTTTATAACACAATTATTTTAACTATATCAAGAAACATTTCATATAACAATTGTTTTACCTAAAAAAAGGCAGATAGTAGAAAACGCTGACGAAATTCCTGATGGTGAGATACTCGTATTTTGTCTAGAAGAATATTATGTTAGTCATATAGCCTGGTATATTAAGTCTTGCAAAGCTTTGCTTTATTTTAAAATTCGATTGATTTAAAAAAAAAGAAAATAAATTACTTGCCCCAGCAGGAATACACCGCCTTACCTATTCCTGCCGCCATGATTTCTTCGTGTTGGTCCGGGCTCCTTTGCAGAAAAGACCATCTGCCTTCCTGCCAGGCAGCTCGTAAAAGGCGAGTATAGGCTTTCCGTCACCAGCATCGTGACATCCTACTAGGTAGTAGAGTTTCGCAGCGACTCGCCCGGATTGGTACCACCGCATTACCTTACCGCCGTAACGTCCAATGCTTGCCGTTGACGTGCTCTGGTTTGGAGGGTAAGGTAGCCGGTAAACTTACTTTTGATCAAGGCCTAACATCCCGGCCTCAAGTTGCCAACGCACCATTACCATCTTTGGTGTCTCTAGGCGGCGTAAATTTCTCATTATCATAAAATAGCCGGTTTTTAATTAACGGCCTCCAAGAAATACGCTACCGATTAGTATCTTCTAGTAGCACGGTTACAAAATCTTTCAGAAAAAAGGAATTGCTCCTGGATCTAAATTTACGTCAGTTAGGGTTATAGCCTTTAAAGGGTTGAAAACAGGTCGCAAAATAATCTGTTATTATTTTCTAAAACCATCCTTAATTCTTTGAAACAATATACAACTTTTTGAAGACATTCTTAACATTTTGAACCCATTTTTAACTTTTTGAAACCACTTTTAATTTATGGAACCCATATTCAAATTTTTGAACCCATTTTTAACTTGAATTCTTTGAAAGTGGTTGTTATATCTTGCACTAGCAGTTTACAAATGTCTGAGAAGAATAGTTCAATCGTCAACAACATGATTTTCATACAAACTTTGGGGGTCAAAGTTTGTCCTATATTTTAGGAATTGATTTCAGAATAAAGAAGTAGTCCGTGTTTGAATTCGGGTCTATGACTATATTCATATCGAATTTCACCAAAATCAGTGAAGCGGTTTAGCCACAGTACAACTATTTCTATTGTGGTTTAGCCGTGAAAGAGAGGCAGAGAAACATAAAGAAGGAAAGACTCTCGATTTGATTTGACTTTTGATTATACTTAAAGCAAAGTATAGCTGAATTTATTCTACACATTTGTATGCTTTTAATATTGAAATAAACTTCCATCGACGAAATAAGCCGCTTATTACAAATTAAAAACTAAGTACCGTATTTTTATCCCGAGTCTAAAGAAAATTCCTCGTTAGAACATGTAATCTTTTATAAGATGCTTTGCATTTATTGTATGTTTCCGAGAATATATATATTTTGCGATATTTATCGTTGACGGCTATTGGAATATTAAAAATATAAGGGTGTAGTTAAACTGTGCTGGCAGCACGACTTTACCCGAGTCTCTTCGTGTAAACTCGTCTTAAGTAATCCAAACACAAACGCTAGTTAGTTTTACCACTTTCACTGAATCACGTTTAAATGATGACCTAAAAGGGTTTGAACAAAAGTTCAGTTGTATGAAGCCTGGCGTAGTGCCTGGTCGCCATTTTGTGTTTTTTTAAAAACGGTGGCGCACGATCATTCCTACAATTATAAGTAAGCCACAGGTACTAAGTCGAGCATTTATACAATCCCGGGTGACATCGTTCTTATAAAGGAATTGGGAAAACACATTTTTGACTTACTTTACCCGAGAATCTAATCTATAGATGAAAAATCTAAACAAAACTTATTTTCAATGTAAAACAACGTTTTAAAGATTTTATAATTTATGCATATTCAGTTATAAGATCTCCTTACAATAGTGTGTAGACAATAGTGAAAATTTCGATATATTGTAAGAACTTCGGTTGGGCAAGAAAAAAAAATAGAAAATTTTCTAATGAAAATAACGTTGCCTGGGATTGGATATGTGCCCGGTTGGCAATAGACTTGTCATCTATCACATTGTGGGGCTTAGTGTCTCCGGCTAGTCATGGGTGCCCTAGTTGTGCTTCTGCCTACGGCCTTCGGGGATATAGGGGTGAAGATACTTTTTAGTTAAAATCACTTTAACAAAAAGAAATAAAAGGCGAGATAGGCTTTTGACCAGAAGTGAACTAGCATGGGGTGTATAAATATCCGAAGAAGCGCGAGTGCTGTGCAAAAATAGCTGAAAAAAAGGTACCACCTATTACGATATAAGTGTTACTGTGGTTTTCAAATATGTTAAAGATAAAAAAAAACCCCATACAACTTTGCAAAAAAAAACTCGTAAAAGTGTCTTAAAAAAATTATCTTCACGCCCATATCCCGGAAGAGGCACAAACAGAGCACCCACGACTAGCCGAAGATACTAAGTCCCATAATATGATAGGTGGCAAGCCTATCGCCAACCGGGCACATTTCTAATCTCGAGCAACAAGTTTTTTTATTAGAAAATTGGAAAAAACCAATTTTGTTTTTGTTGCCCGACCCGGGATTTGAACCCGGGACCTCATGCAGTCAATTCCAACTACTGAACCGCTAGACCAATATACTTCTGCCTGTTAAAATATCATTCACAGACTGTAGTAACTTTCCAGAAGAGAAACCATACGTTTTCTCTTCTGGAAAGTTACTACAGTCTGAGAGGTATTGAACGTTTCCGAAAATGAAATAACACATCTCTGTTCTTCTGTAAGAGTTTTAGTTGATGATGTATTGTTGGAGCAAGGGAATGAAATTTTATATCTTGGTTGTGCTTTTAGCAGGGGTGGAAGGTACACCGTGGATGTAGAGAGGAGAGTGTGTGCAGGGAATAGTGTGAATGGAGCGTTGGGTTGGGTTTATAGGCTATTTCAAAGACTCAAAGTCAATAAGTCTGTGCTTATCCCAACGTTATTGTACAGAAGCAAGAGTTGCGTATGTCAGAAAAAACATGAAAGTAGGATAAATGTGGTCGAAATGAGAGCGCTACGGAAAATCTGTGGTGTACCGACCGAATTCGTAATAGTGAGATCCGAGAAAGAGTAGGATTAAAAGAAAGTGTTGGTGTTAAAATGCGAAATAGCATGCTCCGCTGGTTCGGTCATGTGGAAAGAATGACAGATAAAAGATTGACAAAGCAGATATACAATGCGAATTTGGATGGATGTAGGTACCCGGGGAGACCAAGGTTGACATTCAACGATCAGATCAATAGGATAGTATCCGGTGTCTAGTCTCCGAAACCGGCATGTTTGTATGAAAAGGGTAATGAACAGGTTTATCAGGATCGTGAGTTCTGGCACTCGATACTCTCTGCCTACCCCGTAAGGGACTTGGCGTGAACCAACATTACCAAATGCAAACTGGTAAAATAATAACGAACCCGCATCGAATCCCGTACGCTACGCACCGTCTAGACGCACCTTTATAGATCTAATTACATGATATTTGGTACTCAAAAAAGCTTAAGAAGCCTTGTAATTTATGTCCATTATAAAAAAATACTTTTCTTGCTAGCAAAATCAGCGATCTGACCTTCCTGCTTTCGTGTTTTTGTGGGTTTGTATTTGGATAGATCTTTACAGACACTATTATTTTAATATACAGAGTCATAGAGTAAGTCGCCATAGGTACGTAAAGGACGTATAGCTTCCATCATTTCTGACTGATTTGTCTAAGAAATACCCAATCCGGAATTGCCGACAGGAATAGCGTGTTAAGGTTAACGGTTAGGTTTAGGAAAGGGTATTTCTTAGTCAAAGCAGATGTGACGGAAGCTATAACGGATCTAGGTCGACTTACCCTGTAACCCTGTATATGAATTACGTGTCGCGGTGTTTGTCCACGATGAACTCCTAAACTACTGACCCGATTTTTATCAAATATATTGCATCGTGTGCAATATGTTTCTACTTGAAAGACAAAAAAAGCTTACATCTCAATTTATCGAGGGCGAAGCCGGGGGTAATGTTTATATATTTTGTTTGCCTGTGAGTAAATAGAAGTGGGAATTTATAAATTTAATTAATTATATTAATAATAAAATTTATTTTAATTTGTTACTTATAAAGATTTTAAATTTGTTACTGTATTTTTAAAATTCGAACACGAATTTATTTTGTAGGAACCATCCGAAATCAAAACTGCTTCAATCACGAATCTTTCATTAACCTGTTTCCTGTTGGAAAATCAATGTTTTAGTAATATTGAATCCGACGGTCTCCATACAGCAGAGCGCGTTGTGAAGCTGAGGGTCCCGAGGTCACGGCCGCGCTGAAAACTGGCACTCGCCCTGAAATCGTGCTTCAAACTAATTCATGATTTAAATACCGACGAACATTACTTTTATACTCACGCACGGATCGTGTTATATTGTTGGCATTGTGAAGGTTGTGGATAATACCTAAACCTTACCGTATTTATGAACGCATCACAACGTCGGTATGCCGTACCGAGCTATGGTTTCGAAATCGTATCGGTACGATTTATTGAACTTATTAATAAATATAATGATTGCCTAATTTATAATTAGATTATTTTATAATTAGATTATTTATCGACCATTTAATTATTTTAATATTTTATGTGTAACTATATGTAATAATATGAATAGATACATTTAATTGTTTTTGTTTTAGTTACGATTTAGGGCCATAACTGACCGGGACGCCATTGCGACATGGCCAGCGACGTTGCCATGGCTAGGTCTAGCGTTCCTGCGTCGCCAAAGCGTGGCCATTCGGTCGCCAAGTGTATTAGCCGTCATACATCTCAATACGAACTAGTTGGCGACGTCGCCATAGCTACATCTGGCGTCCGGGCTGCGTCACCAAACTAAGTCGCCAAATAGCGTCACCAATGCATTCAGTTCTGTTTCGGGACAGTCAGGAATGGACGTGAAAATTACTGCTCTGTTATTATATTTTTACCAGCGTAGCAAAAAGATGAAACGAAAAAAGAAAAAAATATAAGTACATATGTTTGTATCAAACCGAAGCCAAAGCGGTGTTTTTCTCAAAATCTTTGAAGATTAAAGAAATACCCTGAAAAATGTTCAATTATCTAAGGATGTCGCTAGCATCACTCGATGTATAAATGAATGATGAATGAAACAAGTGCAAGTAACTAGTGATATCGCCAGGTAGCCAGAGTCGCCAATAGCCGAATACGGAGCGGTTGACTCTGGCTACGCTGGCCAGAAAGTCGCCAGTCGGTCGCCAAGTGAGTTAGTTGTCATACGTCTCAATACGAAGTAGTTGCCAACGTCGCTGGCCACGTCGCCATGGCGTCCCGGTGAGTTATGGCCCTATAGTTGGAGAATTTTAAAATACATTTAAAATATATTGTACAAATTAAATAAACCAAATTTTCAAATCGTACCAAGAAGTTTAATTTAAGAAACTTTATTTATAGTTATAACTTTATCAGAGGAATATCATTAATTAAAAAGAAAGAAAAAAATATCATTTTTAAAAATTTTTTTGTAACTTTACTAAATACATAATGTATATGTATCAGAAGAACTCTAAAAATTTATAGATTTATTATTTAAAATTTTATGCTGTAGTTTATAACTGACATTTTTTTCGAGGTTGTTTCCTTTCAATTATTAAGATTACACCATAACTGGTTTCATTTTTGAAATAAACATTTGATAAAAAAAATATTTTTCGTGTTTTAACGGCTCTTATGAAAGTGAGCCGATAATTAAATAATGAAGATCGAGTTCCGGAAGTTTGGACTTTTATTGGAAATTTCCTTCTCTCTTAAAGTCTTTTTGTAAAATACAATACACATTATTACTTTGTAATTTGACAAAAACCTATTTCAATTTTTTTAAGTGCTTTTTTAAACTTTTTGACTAATTAACATGTTTTTGAACTTGTCGAATAATCTTGTGCTCGCTACCTATTAGCTGCCACGCAGAGAAACAGATGGACTATTTTACACAACACAGGGACAAATTAGGGGAAAAGTATCATCACGCCCATATCCCAGAAAAGGTAGGCAGAGGCACAACCAGGGCACCCATGACTAGCCAAAGACAAGTCCCACAATGTGATAGGTGTAAAACCTATAGACAACCGGGCTCAAATCCAATCTCAGGCAACGTTATTTTTACTAGAAAATTAAAAATACACAGTTTTTATTTTTTTTGTTGCCCGACTCGGGGTCAAACCCGCTACCCTAAAAAGTCAAGTCCTATGCTGGACCGCTAAACCACAGAGGCGATACATACGGATATTCTATGTAAATGACAAATTATTCAATAATTTAGTTTTCTTGGAATCTCTCCTTGGAAATCACTTTCCATTTAAAATGTTTATATTATCAAGCTACTTTATATATTTTAGGTACACGACGCAATAAAACACCATTACGTACACATCAGCATATTAAATGGACGTTACAATTTCGCATAAAGTAACGTTATCTTATCGGAGTTCCAGTCCAGTAACATGTAAATTTAATTTGTTCGTAATATATAATACATGTTTTAATAATTTTATAGTTAAGTTTTCAATGACGTATATAAAAATAAATCCCTATTCCTCTTGGTCTTCACGCGTAAAGGAACGGATAAGTTTATTTATATAATAAGGAAATAAGTAATAAATACCGCCCATATCACTGGTTGCCCACCCACGACTAGCTGAAGACACTAAGTCCCACAATGTGACAGGTGACAAGCCTATCGCCAAATGGGCACATATCCAATCCCGGGCAGCGTTATTTTAGAAAATTCAAAATATAAATTTTCTAATTTTTGTTGTTGCCCGACCCGGGGATCGAATCCAGAACCTCAAGAAGTCAAACCCGACGCCGAACCGCTAGACCACAGAGGCGATATTTATATATTTTTTTTATTTCAATTCAATATTTAAAGTTAAGACGGAACAACGTCTATCGGGTCAGCTATTCATATAGAAAAATGAGTTTTTAACCCACTTGGTCATCAAAATATTGATCATTGAATTAATTAATTAAATTACAGATGGACCAATTTCGCTAATATTTTTTTTTGTTACGAGTAGTTAAGGTTCACATGAAAAAATAAAAAAATACATTTCAGGATATTCATGGTTTTACTGCCTACATCAACAAGTCATGACGTTATAGCGGCAGGAATAGGTAAGGCGGTGGTACCAATTCGGGTGAGTCGCTCCGAAACTCTACCACCTAGTCAGATGTCACAGTGTTAGTGACGGTAAGCCCATGCTCGCCTTTTACAAGTTGCCTGACAGGAAGGCAGATGGTCTATTCGGCAAAGGAGCCCGGACCAACTTTTTAATTTAAACCAACACTTACTAATTGTAAAAAGGGTAATGAATGTGAAGGAAGCCAGACAAGTTTGTTAGAATCGTGAGGTTTGGCACTCGATGGTCTCTGCCTACCCCGCAAGGGTAAGAATTATAGCATATTGTAGTCTCTGCCTACCCCGTAAGGGATTGGAAGATTATGTGCGTGCATTATGTGCGTGTATTAATTTTCATAAAAGAAGGACAACCTTATAGTGTAGGCCATAACGTTGCTTTTATAAGTAAAATTTTATTAATATGAAAAAAAAACCGCTTTAAGGGTTCAATGTAAGGCCCTAGGAACGTTTATCAAACTGCAAATTATTTGCAAATGTCTAAAAAAGTCTATTCCATTGAGCGCAGAAAAAAATAAAAATCAGAATCGGGATGTCTTTTGTCAGAGCATACAAAAAGGCACTTGTAACATGTCTATTTAATATTAATCAACCACCACTTCGGAAATATTTTATTAGATCAAAATTATTATATTTAATTAAGTAGTAAGTAGCGATCAGTGTGCAGAGTGTGAGTTTCGCACGAATTTACTTTACTACCTCGTTTGCGTTTGGACGATCCAAATGTATGGAATAATTTTGTTGCTTCGACTATCCGCTAGAGGCGCTGACAATAACTCCATACATCAAGGTCGCTAAACGTTAACGCGATAGTAAAGTAAATCATTTCAAAAACTCACACTAGGCACACAGATCATTCTTTTCCCCCAAGGTAGCTAATGATTTAAAATGGTCCCGCATAAATTTTATCAACAGCCTACAAGTCGTTTTGAAATAATAAAATAATAATCTATATAATAATACGAGTTTCCAAAATTTTGGACCCCTTTTTACGAAAATTGCGCGGACGCAGGAGCGTAAAATTTGGCACACTTATAGATTTATGTGTAGGAGAAGTGCAGAACGCTAATATTTTTCAATAATAATGCTTATAAAGTACATTAAAACAATAAATAAAACATTACCCACACTACCACGCATTTGACACACACAAATAAGTATATTGATGATAACGATAAAAGATCACAGATAGCGCACCGTACAGTATGGAAACAAAGTAGTTCTTGTCTCTTACTTGAAAACAAAGGTCTTGAGAAATGAAAATGGCGTTCTTTTTAACAAGATATTAAAATGAGTTTTGGCGCCATCGAGAGAAAAGACGGTGGAAGTTTTTTTTATAATTATTGAATTACGTGTTAATATTGAGTGAAATTAGTCAATGTTGGTGGCATCTTGTACAATTTTGTTCAGTGAAAGTGCACAAATGAAAAAATCATGAAGAAATTAGCGTATCGTATATTTCCTCATTGCCGCCAAATCTCATTACATGATGAGCTTGAGTAATGAGGCAACCGCTTTACCCAAGACCCTGACATGACTTACTGACGACTTATGACTGGTGACTAATTATAATTGATATAAAACAAATATAAAATTTGATGCAAATTTGTACTTGACTAATGGCAAAATACTAACGAGATTGCCAAAACCTAAAGAAAGAAGAAGAAGATATTAAAATGTATTATGGTCGAATTTCGACCAATAGGCGACCACTAGTAATATTTAATACATTTTTATCTATCTTGACGACCTCGTCATCGATGTTGATTGACTCAAAAACCACTAGTCGGATCATGATAAAGTTAATATACCACCATAGGAATCAAGAAAAAAAAAAGAAAAGAAAAAATATTTATTTGCGGAATATGAGTGTTACAAAGATGTTACAAAATTATTTCAGCGTTCCAACATATTCTACCAACTTGTGGTGTGCAAATATTTTAATAGGTTTAAATCAAATTAGTTATTTTAATTACTTCTTTACTATTTACACTCTGTTTATGTGTTGATTACATGACTATTTATTAATACAAATATTTTTTTAAAATATAAATTAATTTATCCCTATCTACCGTAAACTATCACCGTTTCAAACCTAGCCAGAAAGGAGAAGAAATGGCAAATCAAACTCCTCGGCAACCAATATCATGACCTATATTTAAAAAATAACCTATATATGATCGCCTCTGTGGTCTAACGGTCCAGGTGTCGGACTTGACTTTATGTGGTCCCGGGTTCGAATTCCGGGTCGGGCAACAATTAGAAAATTGGTTTTTTCCAATTTTCTAATAAAAAAAATTTGCTCGGGATTGGATCACATCCAATTGGTTGGCGATATGCTTGCCACCTATCACATTGTGGAACTTAGTATCTTCGGCTAGTCGTGGGTGCCCTGGTTGTGCCTCTGCGTACTCCTTCGGGAATATGGGCATGAAGATACTTTTTTTCATTTAAAACAATAACCATCATTATAGCTTGTTTGCAACAAACATGCAAAAAAAACAATTGCATTACAAACGTTAGTCGGTTGAAGTCGGTATAAAGTAATAAAAAAGAAACTTTGCCAAAGTATATTCAAGTGTTATACGCGCTTAACTGCTCTACTTTGAAGTGTCCGTGTATTTTTTGAGGGTTCGAGTTTAAAAGAAAAGATTAGTTTAACAAGACAAATACAGTCAGATCAGCTGAGGATGTGGATTGGAAGCCTTCCATAAACTTTTGGTAGAATGGTGTGCAGTAACTGGACCAGGTAGAGATCCACAGCCTCAGTTTTTTTTTTATGACATTGGAAGGCAAACAAGCAGACGGATTTGCTGATGGTAGGAAATTCACGCCGCCTAGAGACAGTTGGTAAAGGTGCGTTGCCTACCTGAAGCCGGGATGTTAGGCCTCGAGCAAAAGTAAGTTTACCGGCTACCTTACCCTCCAAACCGGAACACGTCAACGGCAAGCACTGACATTATAGCGGCAGGAATAGGTACGACGGTGGTACCAATCCGAGCGAGTCGCTGCGAAACTCAACCACCTAGTAGGATGTCACGGTTTTAGTAACGGTAAGCCCATGCTTTTACGAGCGGCCTGGCAAGAAGGCAGATGGTCTATTCTGCAAAGGAGCCCAGACCAACGCGAGGAATAATAGTATAATGCTCCCGTCCGAAAGATAAGGTAGCCGGTAGACTTGTATATTAGGCTTAACTAAGTGGTAGAGTTTCGCAGCGACTCGCCCGGATTGGTACCACCGCCTTACCTATTCCTGCCGCCATAACGTCATGACGTGTTCCGGTTTGGAGGGTAAGGTAGCCGGTAAA
>NJDC01028271.1:175574-186393 GCA_002245475.1 Calephelis virginiensis | reverse complement strand
TGCAAGTTTATTAAAAAGTTCAGTTCTCACTTGAATATGCATGAGGTGCAGTAAAATGTATTTTGATTCAGTATAAAGTTTATATAACTAAAAAAAGATACGTGTTATTCAAAAATGTAGTACGAAGAGTATTACATTTTTCATTACTAGAGCAATTTGATAAAACATGACTTGCATTCATTAAAGTCAAGCTTTAATTAATGAAAAATTGATAAAAACCGATACAGCAATTTTACTGCAATGTTGCTATAAACAAACATCCAGTAAAGGGGTAATAATTGTTACTTTAAATACACTACACGATAAACGGGTCTCCGTTATTTTTTCTGGAATAACTTCAAAGCTTTATTTTTATTTGGAATCACTTATCTCTCTAGTTGTTAATAATACTGCTTTCCCAAATAATAAACTACAGTCAAAGAATGTGGCTTTACGTAAATATTATGAACAAAACAACTTAAAACAAAAAAAATCTATGTCTACATCGAAGATATTCCACAACATTAAAGTCAATGATGATATATGTATGTTGTATGTTTTTAGTTTCTAGAACTTTTATTATTTTTAAACGAAAATTGGTGATTTGAGATTATTTAACATTTGTTTCATATTTTCATTTCAGTTTATTTTTATTGAGCAAACTTTACAGCATGAAAACTTAAGAAAATTAATACTTTCCGTATATATATATATTTTTGCACAAGATACTGAGCAGGATCTAATCACCCAAGTATTTATAGTTAAAGAATTAGTCATATAATATTTGAATTAAAATTTGTAGACAAACCTGTTCCATTTTCCGACTTCGATTCCGAATTTATTTTATTTTAAAATGTTTTATCACAGACGACAGAACATGTAAAATTTAAAAAGAAAATAACAAACGAGTAAAATTATTAGTTAAACCAGTTACGAGTTAATTAATTCAAAATGTTTGACTGTGTAAATGTTTTTAAATAAATGCTAAATAGCACACAAAATCTTATTTTATATACATATTGTAATAAAAAAAATCAAATGTTCAAATACTGATATATTTCACAAATTAACTTGCTAAGTCCACGGTTTTTTCCATATTTTATTTTATATATCCTTTAATTTATTTTTATGATAACTCGTATTTATATCATGAACAGTAATATTTAAAATATCATTATTAATAAAAGTATATACTGGGGAATTACACGTGTCTAATTAAAGAAAGTTTCGTACTTTGTTTTAAAGTTTTATACTCTTTGTATCTTGATACTGTTCGATCATAAAAAAATTTTGCTTTCGTTTACAAAATTATAAACACGATATCACAATTTGTAAAAAAAATAACCACAAAAAACAAATAAAAAGTCATTCCATTAAAACTCACATAAACTATTCACATTACTAGAACTTTATAATTCAGAACTTGCTATTAATGGTGAGGCATAAATAAAAAATGTATTATGTCATTGTTACCTGTCGATCATAATTATCAGGGTGGTTATTTTCCCAATGCGGGGGAGGAAAATAAAAAAAGAGGCGCGCGCGCTCCGCGACCGAGGGAGGTTCGCGCCAGCCCGGCTGCATCCCGCGCGCGCCTCGATACCACTGCCGCGTACTCTTTATACACTGAACCAACACATCTTGCCAACCCCTCTCTCTCCGACTACAATACATATCAATTAGAACAAGTCGCAGATTCACCACTGCATTCCAGTTATTTCATTATCACTTAGTATTAGGGTGATTCGATGACGCAGTTTGTTTTAATTTGCAATGTTTATCTTTGCAAGCGACACTATTTTTTTATTGTACGTATTTGTACGTTATTTATATAAACTGTATGTATTTCCATATAAAAATTTTATAACACTTGAAAACCCAAATTTTAATAATTTAGGCATACATATTTGAAAACTTTATAAAAAAACTTAGAAAATTGAAAACCTTTTTTAAGTTTCTAAATGATTTATAATAAAGCCCACGAATTGGAAGCAAGGGGAATGGTAAACGGTATTTAGAAAAAGTGATAAAATTGTAAATTATAATAAAATAAAATATTGTTTAGAACAAACGGTTTAAATATATATTGTTTTCTATTGAATGTTTTTTTTTATTTGTTAGTTTGTTATCTTTAAGTTCCATATTGAGATTAAATTTTAAGTTAGGTATTAAAAATTTGCTAGGTATACCTTAATATGTACAATTGCAACGCTTGCTTCTAAACGGTTGGACCGATTTAGTAGTTTTGTAGGTATATACATTTTGATGGGTTCCTGGAGATTCTGAAAATTATGTCATAAATTTAATGCGATATAAAGTTCGCGGGTCAGCTAATGTATTATATATTAACAGAAACTAGTGGCCACCCATTTTAATATTTTGATATCCAAATTTTAATATCTTGTTAATAAGAACGCCATCTTCATTTCTCAAGACCAACTACTTTGTTTCCAAACTTTTTAGTGCGCCAACTGTGATCTTTTATCGTTATCATCGATATATTTGTTTGTGTGTGTCAAATGCTTGGTAGTGTGGGTAATGTTTTATTTATTGATTCAATGTACTTTATAAGCATTATTATTGAAAAATATTAGCGTTCTGCACTTCTCTTACTCATTATAAGTGTGCCAAATTTCATGCTCCTCCGTCAGTGCAATTTCCGTAAAAAGGGGTCTAAAGTTTTGGCATCACGTATTAATATATAGATATGGCAAACACATTCCATTTGGATCGAAATGTATGCAAAGTAAAATTATTCGAAATGCAATATAACTAACTGTTCAATTCCGATTTATTAATATTATTTGCGATTTCGCAATACAAAAGCTGTCAGTCAGATCTTAATTTGATCTGAGTGACGGTCTTGGTTTTGCAAAGAAATTTGAGCTGGATTATTGGAGAACTGAGACCAAGAATCTCTTAGTCTCGTGTTTCATTTATGGTCAATTTTAATAATCTATCTACAGATAAAAATAGGGCTTCTAGAACTTTGTTGTTAAGATATTTTTGTTAATTATTGAAATCTAACAGCGGTTACCTGGCAACTTATCTAAAATAGCATGATCTCTTATCTTAGATAAGTTATTAATATTGGCCGTTAGATCACTATATAGCTTTGCCTACGTAGAGTATAAATCTTATCAAGCCTTTCGTAGAACTAAAAGTTAGAACGGGCTCTTGCAAGCTTTCATTTAACTTGCCATGCAAGTATGTTTGTCCGGATGGAGTATGATATGATATCAAAGAGCTGACATGATGATTCAGGCGGTAGGTGGTTAGCGGTCATAAATCACTGAAATTCCCAACATTTACTTGTTACAAAAATACGGTTTTGTTAAAATTTTTTGTAATATGTAACAATACTTATAAAACGAGAAGAGTGAATTCTTGAATTTAAGATATTAGCTGTTGCCCGCGGCGTTGCTTGCGTATTAGATAAAAACTATTCTATGTGTTAATCCAAGTTACCCTCTATGTGTGTGCCAAATTTCATGAAAATCGGTTTAGCAGATTTTCCGTGAAGGAGTAACAAATATATAAACTTTCATATTATTATAATATTAGTAGGATTTACAAAAAAATGCTACAAGCAACATGAAATAGACAGTGAAAGACATTGTAAAGCTTTTTAGATTTTTTTGTCTGTCTGTCTGCATTTCGACCGCGACTTACGTCCAATCTACTGAACCGATCGTAACGAAATTAAGCAAGTAGATACTTTATGTCCCGAGGAAAGTATAGAATATTTTTTAACCTGCTTACTACGTGGGTTCCCGTGTAAAAGGGGTAGAAGTCAAAATGTAAATTATGCTTTAATTCATTAACGCGTAATCCGATTTTTTTTTATTTGAAGTGTGTGCTATACAAATTATCTCGTTTTTTTTTCAAGTAAATTGTTTTGTGGTTTAGAAATAACAGACATTATAACACCTAGTACAAAGTGACAAACTCGAAATTCGGGATGTAGAGTAACATGTCATCTTACATATCTTGACGCGAAATCTTCACGCAAATTCAGGTAAAGCAGAGAGTATCGAGTGACAGGTAAACAAAGTTCGACAGAACCGCTGGTAATCACAAATAAACCGAGGAGCCCCTACTCCGTATTTTCCAATAATCCCTATAACTATATAACCAACTACCAGAAGATAATATACTTATGATATATTATCTTCTGGCAGCTGGTCTACTCATTTCTATAAATCTGTTTATTCTATTAACTAATTGTTACCATTTCTGCATCCACGATTAGCTGAAGACACCAAGTCCCACAATGTGATAGGTGGCAAAGCCTATCGCCAACCGGGCCGTATCCAATCCTGAGCAACGTTATTTTAATACAAAATAGAAAAATCACATTTTCTATTTTTTTTTGTTGCCTGACTCGGGGATCGAAACCGAGACCTCAAGAAGTCAAGTCCGACGCCGTACCGCTATAAAATAGTCTTCTTCATATATGTAAAAAAATCTAGTGTAGTGTAGTAATCGCCGATATCGCCCAGGACGTCAAAGTCCCTAGGGCCATGTCTGACAACGACACACCTATAACATTTACGGTGCATAGGCTGTAGTGGTTACTGTCAGGTCATCCGCCTCCTTAATCGTTATAAAATAATTACTTGCCTACAAAACCATCGAACTTTTATTTTACAAGCTATTCATTTTCAAAACTACAGATACGGATTTAGGTACAAAGTATGAAATCTATTAAAATACATGTTAAGTAATATGTATATTTCAAATGACAATTTCATGGCTACCAGCGCGCTTAAAATAAAAGAATTAGTTAAGAAAACGATAAATAACGATCGTTTCGTTTCATTTAGTTAGTCTGGCAATTAGTCATACTTTGAACAATAATACTATTGTTCAAGAATAAAACATTTTTTACACAGACATATTAAGATATACGACAGAAATTATAAAATCACCTGACATTGTTTAAGGGTTTAATAAAAGTAAACGTTAACTGCGTAGTGAAAGGGTTCATAATACAAGGGTGGATCTAGTGTCATGTCTAGGCAGAAGTTTAGCTAGATCGAATAGTAAGCCCCTATAAGAATTGTGGCCTGTCCTGTACAAACATCGAGTAAATGACCCCAACTGACTTGAAGGCTGAATCCGTCCCTGTCATTAGGGACCCTAATGAAGAAACTTATGCTACCTTTTGTCCTTATCACTTAAGTAATTACCGTGATATAGACAAAAAACTTGCGAATGATATTGATATAGACAAAAAAATGGGAAAGAAGCTGCGAGAGATTAAGCATAAGAATATATTTTGTGTGATTAGACAACGAGTAAGCACACTGCTCTTATGATTTTTTTATGGTATTGGAAGGCAAACAAGCAGACGGATTTCCTGATGGTAAAAAAATTACGCCATCTGGAGACACCAAAGGTGGTAATGGTGCTTTGCCAACCTGAGGTCGGAAATTAAGCGTCGAGCATAAGTAAGTATACCGCCTACCTTATCCTCCCAACTGGAACACGTTAATGGCAAGCACCGACGTTATGGCGGCAGGAATGGATAAAGGGGAAGATAATGATTATAATAATCAATTGCCAATACACGCCTTATAGATGCGTTGCTGTCCTAAGACTACTGGTTCTAATCTATATATATTGGTTACCTCCAACCTTTGATTTGAAACATGACACTCCCACTACGGCGGTAGCAATAGGCAAGGGAGCGGATCCCTACCCAGATAAGTTGCTGCAACAATTTACTACTAGTATTGTTGTAACCCTACTTACTCGTAATACCTATATAGGGTAACTTTGAAAAGAAAGGCCAAATTTTAAAATAATAGGCTTAAAATTGTACTGACTAATACATTCCGCGAAAATGCTTCACTTGTAGTAATGACGTCACCAGCCTGCATGTGCAACTACGACTGGTGGAAATCAGTTTTATACTTTGTTTACGTTATAACCATGCATCATTTTGTGTCGGATAAAAATTGTATCTTTTTTTTATTTTCAGTTTTTTCATGGATCGACAGTGTTATCGATTCCGAATAGTTTCTCAAAATTTGGCTGGTGCTTTAGATGTAACCCTGTATAACATATGCGCGTCTCTTATAAGATACCAGGCAAAAAGCCATGTGGTCCACATATACGGTCTTAATAGGGACCAGGGTCAATACGGGAAAAAAACAACGTAATAGTGAAAAAGCAGTAAAACAAGTGGTCTGTCTTGAACATATCATCTGCTTAAAATGCAGCATACATGGGTCATTACCAAAAAGACCACTAGGACAAGTTGCTGCCCAGTCGTCTACTGCCAAGTAGACCACTGGGCAGCAACTTGTCCGTGTAGGTTTCAACCGCCGCACTTATTTCTGCCGCCATAATGACAGCGTCATGTTCCAGTATACAATAGACTTGCACAATAGGCCTAACATTCCGGTCACCTGATAGCGACTCATCATCTATGGTGCCATGATTGGTCTCCTATGTTTATGATTAGGCCAAGCACGAACATAGGAGTCAAGTCCATATCCATAAATATCCCTGGACAAGATACACAACTTGAATCTAACCCCAATTTAAGCAAATTTTATGCTTGTGTTATGGGTGTTAGTCAACGATACTAATACATAAAACTATACTCCCGGTTGATCGGTGTAATTAGGCGTGTACGCTAGCCTCTCGACCAACGAGGCGGCCATAAAAACTAGTTTGGTAATTAAACAATCATCTAAATTGAATCACAATCAAGTCGTCAAACCTTTTTTTTCATCGGATCTTAATATTTATATGTATAGTACCTAAACCTCTGAAAAATGACAAGTTTAAAAAAACATCATACTCCAGTCACCTACAACATTGAAAAAACGAATTGAGAACATTTTCTATTTTGAAGTCGGTTCAAAATACATACAAAACACTAGCTTTTCAGTTGAATAACCCAATAGCACGAGTACAACCCGTTATCACCGGATCCTGTGTCGGGGGCGTCATCGCCGCGGACAAGGCGGCGAGCGTCACGTGATAATTTCAAATCACTGTGTAGTAGCGGCACACTATAATGGCCGGTTTGACACACCACAAAAAAATTCAATATAAAATAATTAAGCGCAGTAAAACTACAAAAACAGACACCAACTATTTTAATACGTATCATGTTAAGATTTGATCATTAGTATTAGTTAGTATGTACCACATGAATTTTATTAACATCTTACCAGTTTTGAGTTATTCTTAAATAGTATAGACGTCATCAATATATTTGATATTTTCCTTCGTCGGCGCTTGGTCCAAATATTCATATTTTTAATGAAGAAACACTTGTACTGTTTTACGTATCACTATTTTAAGTGATTATCATTATTTTATAATACAAGTTAAAGTTAAGAGCTTAAGTGTTAGCCCTGATGATGTTATAAGCGAAACCGGTAGGCTATTTATAAAATGTAATAAATATAAAAAATATCATCAATGATATTTTTGTACGTATATAACTCTAAAATCACTAGTCGGGTCATGATAACGTTAATATGGAACCTCCTCGCGATCATGAGTCATGACCTATTTTCTTAATAAGAACCACTAAAAACGGTTGTATATTGACATAACAAACATTAAAAAAACAAACATTCGAACTTATAAGTTTTTGTATCCCGAACTAGCATGGCACAGAATAGCTCATTGAAATGTTTTAATGTAATGAAAATACAATTGTTTACTTAGGTAATATAAACGTCAAACCGGCCATGACAGCGGGCCGCTAGTATAACCATTGCCTGTGAAAAAGACATTGAACGAGTTGGTCGACGGTAAATTTACCACATGTAAAGATAATATATAAAAGGTTTACATTAACGTTCTCAAATAGAATTTAGTTTATATTGCTACTAGATGTTTCCTGCGGGTACGCACGTGTATAAAAACTGTATAAATAGCTTTCCCAGGACATCCCATTTTTACATCGATGAAAAGTAGCCGATGGCAGTGATTCTGCTAAACACAAAGTATCCTAAAAAAGTATCTTCACGCACATATCCCCCATAGGCAGATGGACCAGGACACCAATCACTAGCCGAAGACACTAAGTCTCACAATGTGATAGGTGGCAAGCCTATCGCCAACGGGCACACATCCGATTCCGGGCAACGATATTTTCATTAAAATCGAAAATACACATTTCCTGTTTTCTGTTGTCACCCGACTCGGAAATCGAACCCGAGACTTCCAGAAGTCAAGTCCGAAGACGGACCGCTAGACCCCAGAAGCGAGTAAACTTATTTTAGATGCATGCTATCTTTTTCAAATGAAACAAAAAAAGGGATGGAACATTTTAGACATGCCAGATTAGTCCGGACACATCAAATTGTATTTTTTAATCAACATTATCCGAACAATATAGTGATACTTTAGTCAGTACCTAATCTCTGAACTATGTGGCGCATAACTCATCAGCGTCTTCGCTGCAACGTGAAACAGAAACACACACACACACACACACACACACACACACACGCACGCACGCACGCACGCACGCACGCACACACACACACAAACACACACACACTTAAAACAATTAAATAATAATAAAAAAGAATAGATATTAAAACTTAATTAAATTTGTATACAAGTAGGTACAACATTCGCTGTCCGGACGAACTTCGTTTCCACCGTTCAGTTTTTGTGGAAAATTTTAAATTTTTTTTTCCTTAAATTTTTTACCATGTTTTCTTATGTTTAGAATCATCTCTGAACTTCCACAAATAATTTATAACAAAATTAGCCTAATTGGGCCAGTTATTCCAAAGTTATTCGCGTACTGACAGACAAACATGTTATGTATAAGCCTGATGAAGTAGTCAGATTATTTTATTACCCACGTTATGTATCATGTAAAAAATTACCTCTTTTAATAAAAAAATATGCTGTCTTACTACAAAAAATATAAACTATCGTTAAACACGCGTTTCACTAAACATTGGATTGGACTGTTAACCAACAACATGCTGCCACGTCATTCATCAACATGAAGCATTTTGTCGGTTGGATGTCAGTTTTAGACAGTGTTTAGTTAAAAAGTCGTCTAACGCACTTACTAATAAAACTTACGCGTCCGTTGATCTGGTGTGTAACTTCACTTTTTGTCAGTTAAAATGAAGTTACACACCAGATTAACGCGCTCGTAAGTTTTATTAGTAAGAGGGTAAATCTTTTTTTTGTGGTAAGAAGGATAGCCTTAAAAAACATGAATGATTTGAAATATTACTTTGTGAAGTTGTTTGTCTTACGAATTATGCAAATTTCAAGTTCATCTATATTATTAAGTCAAATACGTGGAAATCACGCAGGTGATTTTAATCATTAATACATATCACAAAACACTGCAATTTGTAGGATTTGATTGAAACCCAAACAAAGAAGTTTGATTTGATTGTATTGTTTGTGTCCACCAACAATACAAACACATAGACAAAAGCCAATTGTGATAAATACCAGGAGCCGACAAAGAGATGTATGTCATTGCAAATGCTTGTCAGTGACGGGGACCGACCGAATCCACAATATATGGACAGGTACAGAAGTCAATCTCATCTACGTACAGTCGCTTTTGACAGCTACACTCGGCGGCAGTGCTAGGGTTAAGTTTTTGGCTAATGTTCAAAAAACTAGTAGTGGCACTCGAATCTAGTTTGATTTGTCGTTGAAAATGAATCAGGAAGAACAGATGTATAAACTAATAGACTACGATATATGAAATTGAATTAAAACTGTTTGTGTGTATGAAGTCGTTGCTAAAAAACATTTAAGGATAGCGTCCATTTGGACGGGACGGTGCGCATCGCAGCGCAATAATCCGCCTAGATCGCTTGCATACATTATGTATGGAGCAGCGCCCGCACGGATTTTTGCGAGGCACCCGGCGCGCATTCCCCGATGCGGTTTACAGTGGCCAAAGATCACGATATCACTGTTAGGAATAGAACATGAAATTTTAACGCTAAAGTTTCGTATGGCATTTACTACAAGCGCCACTTTCCATACTTGTATGACAACTACTAGAGGCGCAAATTACCATACTTGACGATTTTAACGTCGAGTCGCCTCTCTATTTTTTTTGCTCTACTCTTTGGTACTGAGTAACAAAACTCCGCCGATGCTATGCAGCCCGGCCCGTCTCAGTATGCGTTGCAATACGACGCGCCCCGACCCGACACGCTCATCCCCGTCAACAGTGGGCTCTATTCTTAAAACATATTAACATACTCTACCACATTGTGGTGTGCAGCTACGTTTTATCATTTACAGAAATTAATTATTTTTGTTTTTTTATATACTTATAACAAGATTCATTACCATCCTTCTGCATACCCAGTAAGAAACAGTTAGCGAGAGGATAAATACTTGTTTGTCTTTTTGCTTGTTATAATTTTTACAAAAAAGTCATAAGCTAATTTCAAGCAGTCACTCGTGCTCGAAGTGGTCTGAATTGATGCAAAATATAAAGTTCGTGAGCGGTGTCTATGTGTGCGTTGTCTGAGCGAGCTTTGTATGTACATTCTCTTCTGTACCTGTGTGTTTTTATGCCGAATGTGTCAATTTTCATCTCTTGGTTAAGCCTTTAATTTCCCCCTCATTTCCCTAATAGACACTAAAATGTCAAGGGTGTGTGGTGGTCGTTTCCTATGACAAGTGCTAGAAAAAGTAATTCCACCAGCTACCTTACCCTCCAGACCAGTACCAGCCTGCGACAGGTACAGCAAAGACAGTAGATTCCTACCAGGGCAAGCTGCACATCGCTAGCATTAAACCACTGCAGTAACAACTTGACCAATAAGGAGGACATTACAATTACACGATTTGCAAAAAAAAG